>ML779547.1:723781-765186 GCA_009831015.1 Picea engelmannii
TGGATACCATTAGGTCTGAATTAAGGATGAAGACATCCACAAAACAACCTTTAGGACAAGGTATGGTCACTACGAATTTGTGGTGGTGCCATTTGGGCTAACTAATGCACCAACCACTTTTATGTGCTTAATGAATAATGTACTCAGTAAATTCTTAGAAAAATTTGTATTGGTTTTCATTGATGATATCTTAATCTATTCTAAGAATAGGGAAGAGCCTGAACAACATCTCAAGCTAGTGCTTCAAGTACTAAAAGAACATCAGCTCTATGTTAAGTTTAGTAAGTGTGACTTTTTCCAGAAACAAGTCCATTACTTAGGCCATGTTATTTCTAAAGAAGGGGTGGAAGATGATCCTGACAAGATCAAAGAAATTATGGATTGGCCTACCCCAAAGGATGTATCTAATATCAGATCCTTTATGGGCCTAGCAGGATACTATAGGAGGTTCATAAAAGGATTTTCCAAGATTGGTTTCTCAATCACTTCCCTTCATAAAAAGGGAGTTAAATTCCTTTGGACATCAAAATGTGAAGAGAGATTTAAAGAACAGAAATGCCTTCTAACCAATGCACTTGTGTTGAATATTGTAGATCCAAACAAGGACTTCCTTGTGTGTATCGATGTTTGCAAGGAAGGACTCGAAGGAGTCCTTATGCAAGAAGAACATGCAATTTTCTATGAATCCAGAAAATTTAATGAGCATGAAATCAACTATGTGACCCATGATCTAGAATTAGTGGCCATAGTGCATGCTTTAAAAATTTGGAGGCATTACCTCCTGTCTAGAATATTTGTGTTGATGACAAATCATTGTGGTTTGAGGTACTTGTTTGATCAACCAAAACTTAATGCTAAACAAGCTAGATGGACGACTCTCCTTAGTGAGTTTGATTTTGAAATCAAACATATCAAAGGAAAATAAAATATGGTGGTTGATGCCCTTAACAGAAGTGTGAAAGTGATTCACCTGGCAACTATAAGCACCTCTAAAATGGATTTTAGGGAGAGAGTCAAGAGTGCACAAGAAACAGATTCATTTTTCAAGACTGTAAAATCGTACTTAGAACAAGAGCCCACGGGGATGAAGTACAAAGGATATCAATTGTTGAATGATGGCCTGCTAACTTACAAAGGTAGGTTGTATATTCTAAACTGTGACGACTTGAAGAGGTTCATGACGGATGAACTACAAAAAACACCATATACTGGTCATCCTGGTTATTAGAAGATGATCACAACCACTAGGAAATTGTTTTATTGGCTCGGACTGAAGAAGGACATAGTTGATTACTTAGATAAATGTTTATAATGTCAGCAGGTTAAATTGGAACACCAACATCCAGCAGGAATGTTGCAGCTCCTGTCAATCCCAGAATGGAAATGGGAAACCATTTCCATGGATTTCATCACAGGATTTCAAAAATCGGCCAAACAAAACGACGTCATCATGGTAGTGGTGGACAAATTGAGAAATTCTACTCACTTCATTCCTGTCAAGTCAATTTTCAAGGCAATATATATTGCTAGTATTTTCATGAAAGAAATATTTAGGATGCATGGCATGCCTAAGGAGATCATATCTGACAGAGATACAAAATTTACTTCAAGCTTTTGGAAATCTTTATTTGTTGGTTTTGAAACTAAATTTCTATTTAGCACAACCTATCACCCTCAAACTGATGGACAGATAAAGAGGGTAAATGAAGTGTTGGAGGACATGTTAAGGATGCATGTAATGCATCAGCCTAAGAAGTGGGAATACTACCTACCACTGGTAAATTTTTCTTCAACAATGGCTATCAAGAGTCATTGAAGATAAGCCCTTTTGAGGCACTCTATGGTAGACAGTGCAAGATTCCAATCAGTTGGGATAATCCAGTAGATAGAATTACTATCGGGCCAGACATTTTGAAAGAAATGGAACAACAACTAATTCAGATAAAACAAAATCTGAAAATAGCTCAGGATAGATAGAAAATCTATGCAGATAGAAAGAGGACTCCTAGAGAGTTCAAAATAGGGGATCATGTCTATCTCCGAGTTAGACCCGGGAAAATATCCTCAAGAATGGGAGCTTGTGCCAAGATGGCACCTCGATATTGTGGACCCTTTGAAATTTTGGATAGAATGGGACATGTAGCCTATAGGCTAGCAATCCCTCCCATAGTGAAGGCACATGATGTTTTCCATGTTTCGTTATTAAAGAAATATGTACATGATTCTAATCATATTATTGACTGGTCTGTGATTCATGTGGAACCAGAGAGAGAATTCCTACTAGAACCTCAATGCATAATAGACAGGAAGGAGACCCCACTCAGGAATAGAACCATTTCATAGTTCAAGGTGCAGTGGAAACACTTTGGCCCAAATGAGGCTACATGGGAAATGGAGGATGCCATGAAACATCCATATCCATTTTTGTTTATTTATGTACATACAGAGCACATCGACAAATACAACATTGAGGATGATGTTCCTTTAAGGGGGAGGGATTGTAATACCCTTGTTTCCCTCAGTTTGTAAATATAACTATAACTGACCAAGAGACTATGGCAGACTAGATATGTGTGAATCTTTGATTTGATGAGCCTTTGTATAAAGGGTCAATGTATGTATTTTTTGTTATTAATATAAAATGGATAAGTGTTGCATAATTGTTGAAAGGGGGGTTTCGAAAGATAGACCATGGGTTCTATGAGAGATATGGTGAGGGGAACCATAAATGCTTGAGATGACCCCTCCACCAAACCAGTACCTTACAGGAATTAATGGCTCAAACCCAAAACAATTATATGTTCCATAAATGAATTACCAGTCAGAGTGGTAGCTGGAACAGTCTTCCTCAAGAGTTAATGAGGAAATGGAGCAGAGTACCCATCTACAATACTTCCAGACCTAACCACGGGTTGGGGATTCAAACCCACGCAACCTTGTTGAGGAAGGAAAGAAAGAGGTAATTAGTGGGCAGAGGCAAGAGAGGGAGAAAGCATATCTGCGAAGAGAGCAGAGTCGAAAGAGAAATATCGAGAAGATAAAAAAAGAGCGGTTATAGCTCTCTAGTTCGAGGAAGAACTGGGTTATAATATTGTTCTGGGCACAAGAAGATGTGGGCAGGGTTTTCCTTACAAGCTGATAAACAAGTCTGACAAATGACTGTGGAAGTACTCGTGCAGAACTCCTTGCTTGGTATAGAGAAAATAGGTTGCCAATATCCTGTGGGAGGAGGAGAGTAACCTCCGTCCTTGACTATCATTGGTTAAGAAGAAAGAGTCTCTCTTAGAGCATCATGGTCTAGCTTAGGGTGGCCAATGGTAAATCTGTCAAGAGTGGTTGTGCCTATGGTTGGGTGGAAACATGCACCCCTTTCAGCAGTCACTTCACGAACTCTAGTTTTCTGATAAGTATCTTCATACTCTATGTGTTTAAATGGAAATGGTGATTGAATGTTGTTGAGCTCCACTTTTGTCATGCTTTCTGCTATACAAAAACATTCATTATTACACATTTTCTCGCATTTCGTTGTTAATACACACCATAAAACCTAATTAAATGTCATCATTCGTCTGTGGTTAATACATTGTCTTTTCTATGTTTTTAGTTATTAAAAGATGATTATATCATGGTTTACCGATGATGGTTTGCGAAGTGTGATTCTTGTACTAGCACGATCAACATTCTTGTACCATAACTGTATTTCAACATTCCCACTCAACACTCCCATTCTGGTACCTTTCATTATTTGGAATATTCACGCATTTCTAAGAAAAATTGGGAATGTGGGTTTTCTCTTTGGCAACGTCGGCATCTAGACATGTCTCAAAATCCACCCAAGTCGCATGTTTGGACCTCCATCTCAGGGGGTATAATTCAGCCAAATTAATAAAAGTTCTAGACAGTCAACTTCACCCTCATTTTTCGTGTAGATGAAGACAAATTTGAAGAATCTGGAACATGGGTTTTGTTTCTAGCATGGAAAATTGGGTCTTTCGCAAACTGTTTTCCAAACAAATGAATGGTTGAGGAGTTATTTCTGGTTCTTCGATTGACATCTACACAAATTTTGGGATGTGCCCAGGTTTGGAAGAAACAGATAATGACATCTAGATCTTTCCAACAAGCATGGAACCCTTATTAAATAAGCAGTCAAAATATTCCAGCATGATCGAGGGTCCAAGATTCATGGTATTATGGTTTTAATATTTTCTAAAAACAATATGATGGTTTGATATATTCATTTATGTAACTATTGTTTCACGAGAATGGAGGAGTCATTTCCATCTTCTAGATCAAGGATTTTTCATATAAAAATGCCAATTATGTAAATTGGGGGTACGTCTATTTTTGTTTTGGATTTGGTAGCAGAAAAGAAGATTCATTAAGATAGAAAGCATGTGTGCTTCTCTTTTGTAAGTGCATTTGATCCCCCATCAATGAAGGTTGTTTGTTCCTGAATTTATGTGTATTCCTTCAACTTCATCTGATCGTTTTTGGTAGCGTTAGTCAGGTTGGGAAGGGCACCTCAATCCTGGGTAACATTCTACCTCTCTACTTTGTTAGTTAGATTGCAAGTGTGATTAATTTCCATCCAATTTATATTATGGGTGAAATGTTTTATTATTTGTTTTAAGCTTGTTGTTTGATTCTATTTTTTTTGTAGTTTCAGTTTGATAATTTCATTATGAATCCCGAAGAGTAGTCCTCAAGATAAAACACCCACAACTTTTTTCATCTTCTTCGTCTTACAGATTTCCCTCTATATTTCAACTCATTTGTTGTATATTGCTACGCATCCAACACTCCACTCTCTCTCATGTCTGTTGTTGCAAGCCATCTAATTACATCCACTATTCTACACCTTTATCATCATCTTATCTCACCCCAATCTCCAACGCTTTCATTTCACCCATTGGTATTCATGTAATGCTGCAAACATATTTGTAAATATTCATTCGTTTCATATACGCACGTAGGTTTTGAGGTTTTGTTTTATTTCATATACTGTGTCATTGATATATGTTGTTTTTCATATTGTTTATTTAATAGTTTTGTTCTTATATGCATTGTCATTTGTTTATTGTTATATAAGTTTTCTTGTCATTTGTTAATTGTTATTTAAACTCTTATGACGTGGATTGTTATTTGATTGTTAATATATGTGTAATGTTGGTTTATTATACATTGTTTTGTTATAACTTTTTTATATTGTTTATTCTTTGTATATTTATTATATTTTGTTAATAGCCATAATGTGTTGTTATATGTTTATACTGTTTTGCTAATCGTTTGTTTGAAAGTTTATTTGCTATATGTTGTTTATTATATATTTATTGTAATGTTTAGATTAACATTGTTTACATGTTTGTTATAATATTGTTTAGTTTGTTTTATATTATGTTATATCGTTTGTTATGTTGTAATGATGTGTTGTTTTATTCATCAAAGTTTTGTTAAGTATTATTATTATATAAGTGTGAATGCAATGTTAATTGGATTATCCATGAGAAGCCATCTCATTCTTGTACAAAGAACCAAACTTATTTCATACTAACACATTCATTAATCTTGTAAATAAATAAATAAAATCAATCTCGTACCCGCATTTTCATTTTCACACAAACAAAACTAATTCCGTACCTCCACTTTCACTTCGCTTTCATTTTTGGGTGTATATTTTCCTAAGGACAAGTCTCTAAAGCATGTTTAAGTCTTTAGGTTACATCATTTTGTCAATATAGGATTAATTAGGAGTTTGTTGGATTTGCTCTTAAAACTAGTAAATTCCCCTTTAGGTCAGTAGCATACATACATGAGGTTTGAGTAACCTCATCTAGCTGACTGATTTGAATGCCAGTTTAGGTAAATTCCAAATTCAATTTCAAGTTGCCTTGTCTTTAATCTAGTTGCTTTAATTTAGTTTTCCCTTAGTTTAGCAAACCACTTCAGGAATAAGCCATTGAAGATCGGAATCTAACTTGGGAGACATGATCTTGTGATCTAGTGTAAGCTACATCTTGTAGTGTGAATTTTGATTTGAGCTTGTCTTACCTGCATTCATTACATTTTGAAGCGTGTCTGTCGTCTTTAGAATCGGATAGAATAGGCTCCAATCATGCATTTCCTATGCTTGCACCTCTAAGTCTATGACTCCCTGGTTGACAATTTAATGTTGGGAATTAATAGTGCATATATTTAGCCCCACATTTTTGGCGTTGTTTCCGGGGAGGTGCTAAAGGGATTAGAGCATAGGTAGGTTTCTTTTAAATTACATAGCTTGGGGAAGGAGAAACAATAATACGAGAGGTAAGAATCTGCGTGACCACTATTGTGAGTTTCCCCAAAACCTTGATTGTTACTTTATTACAAGTGTGTTTCTCTTTCGCAAATTGTGCTTACTTTCCTGCAAAGTGTGTTTAATTTCTTGCAAATGTCTTTATTTTCGTGCAAGTGTGGTATGATTTTCAAATTATGCAATTAGTTTCTATTATTTCTTATGGTTTGCTTAAAAATTATTTTTAGTGTTAGTTTTCATTTCATCTTCATCAAAAATATTTTGGGTGTTGTAAGAACCCAATGCGCTAATACATGTGTGATACAGGACCCATCAACCAACAAGATGGATTCAAAGATGATAATGAGTATCGAAGAACTCTCTCAAATCCTAGCAGTAGTTGGGATCTCTTCTTCTTAGAAAGAGCACATCTTGACCATAGTCAAGAACCTATCTACTTCTCCAAAAGACATAGAAAAACCAAAGTTCCATGAGCCACATCCACGAGAAGATCCAAAATCCTCTTGTAATCACCTGTTCCAACTTATAGAGGAGACTAAAGAATCATGGACCACATCTGATGGACAGACACCATTAGAACCTGAGATCGAGGAGTTTCTAATATGCTTTTATGAAGATCCTCTATGCACTAACGAGACCAATCATTTGACAAAAGATGATCTACATGGCATGATAGAGGGAGACATGCATATTTTTCTAAATGAGGAAGTGAACATTGGTTCCATACGATGACCAAATTGAACCACCACTCTCTTCTTCGACAACTCTTCACATCCTATCATTCGTATCAACTAGTTCCTCATGTTCAAGTACTTATTAAAGTATATTATTCAAACCAGAATGTGAGTATATTCATAATCCTGTTATGCACGTGGCTTCATTGGAAATATTCATATACTTGAAAATGGGTCTTTTCTTAGGTAAGGTAGGATAATAAATAAATGAATAAGTGTTGCATATAGTTGTTAGTTTGGTGCAACATCATTTTTTTGTCTTTTTCAATAATTGTAGCTATCAGGTTGAGAAACTAATATTAAAGGAGTTTGTTGCCCCAAAATTTTTAATATGTTTTTCAGCTGATAGTTAGATCTTTTTCCAACTTTTCTAAATAAATTAGGCTATGATGATTTGTTGGAGTTTTGCAGGTATCCTCTTTTCAGTTGGATTGGGAGAACATCTTCATGACTTATTCAGGGAAGTAATTTCATTTCTTTTGGTTTTGTTGTTTCGTCAAAACTGTCTTTTATTCTGATCTTTTGTTACCTAAGATTGTTTTGGAATAGCTTAACCCATTTTTCTATTGCTCTCTTAAAATTTGTTTCTCTAAAGACTACACTCTGACCTTTACTAGTTTTTCTCTACTATTTTTCTAAACTGTTTTCCTTAAACAATTTTATAGTTTAGGTAATCATTAATAATGCAAAACTAAAAGAGGAAAAAGTTCAATCAAACCCAAGACATTTTGTCACAACCAATCATTTTCAAGAGATTTCATTTCCATTATTTATACAAAATTTTAGATCATTTATTATAGCAATAACTCACAGCCTTGTCTCTGTTTATACTATGGGATTACATAAAGTTAAAAGTCCATATTATGAGGCCATAGGTAGCTAGTACAACCTAATCTAATCTCAAAGTTGGTCAGTAGAGAATCCTTACTAAAGAGTAACATGAGAGTGCATGATGTTTCTATCAATGGGAACACTACCATAATTATATGGACAAGATGAACTTGGCGACTAGAGGCACCTTTAGGTCATTCTCTCATGACCTCATCCACCACACATTAAGTAATTTTTACCATGATATGTATTTGGACTAATCTCAATACATAAGTCTATTTTTCATATGAACAATCTTTTATGGGAAATCTATAAAATATCTTCCAACCCAATACCATCCCGTAAAAAGGTTTTCAAAGATGCTCCCCCATTCACCCTGCGAATGCAATATATAAATTTTATCTTAAGGGTAAAGTTTGGGACAAGATCCTTTGATGGAAAATGGTTGTAAGAGGCTAACCTGTTGGGATACTGAACAGGTCTACTGGCAGCAGGTATCGGCCTGTGGTATGACTAGGCAAACCCATCAGGGTATTGAACAAGCTCATGGGCAATGGGGCATTCTTTTTGGGGAGCATATTTCTTAGATGTCAAAATTACCCCATCGGATTACTGAACAGGCTTGCTGGCAATGGGTTCTGATTTTGATATGCCTAATCTATATTTGTTTGTATGAACGATATACTTATGTAAATCATTAAGAAGAAGCATGAAGGGTTGAACTAAAGGTTAAATAAAATCCATTTATTCGACATTTGAGAATAACCCTAAGTTGACCTTAAGACCCTATCATCCAATTCATACTATATCTAAGATGTACTATCTTAAGAGTGGGACCATGATCTTAGAAGCTTAATATACTCAACTATGAAATTTATCTTTATTACTTAAATGATTGTAAATCTTTTCAGAGTGAAAAAGGTTGATTGGTTTCCTATGGGGTTTTCATTTGTTGTGACTGCTGATACTCTTTTATTTTCCCTCCTAAAGGAGAAGAACAAAATCCCTACTCTAATTTATACAAGGCTCTTTGAACATAAGTGTTTCTAATCCTTTGATGAATTTTGTTTAATCAAGGAAATAGAAATACTTTCTATAGAACAGAAAAGATGATTATACATTTTGGTGGGTTATGCTTGAATTATCTCAGTTAGTCATATAGGGGGAATATTCATAAGTGATCTTCGAAAAATTTTCAAAATATAAATTGTCAAAATGTGATCATGGATGTACTTCATGTTATGATTGGTTTATTATATGATCTTATGATTTTCTCTCTGTGTGTTCAGGCTTAGCAATCATGGAATTTGTGCCCACAATTCATTAACAACTCTCAAATTTATGTTCTTAGCAACTCTCGGATTGGTATCAACAAAAGTTGGCAGCAGTTGTTTTCTTATAGCCACATGCCACTCAGTATTAAGAAGCTTGCATGAGGACATGCAAAATCTTGGGTTTGGGGGAGATCTCTAGATCCATTCTATATCTTCAAAATCTCTCTTCAGCGTCTCCAACATCTTTAGTTCATCTCAACCAGTTTTTTTTTGTATCTAGCAGATCAACTTCCGCTTTCTTCAGCAATTCTCAACCTTGATCTTCCTCATATTCAACTTTCAGTGGTCCACATCATGTTTCCACAGATCTTTCATCCAATTCTGCATAGTTTCCACTCCAGTGTGCATTAGAATTCAAAGAATGGGTAACTTGAGGTAAAACATGTATAAATCTCTTTAATTTACTAGGAATTTGGAAAACATGATGCATAACCACTATCACCTACTCCACACTCCACTACCACTTAGAAAATACCATCACAACTACTCACCAAACCTTCCATTTTCACTCCACCAATTATAATGAAAATTATACTATGATAATAAGACAGAGCAATGAAAAGGAAATATGTGGTATACAAATACAAACATAAAGCAACATCTTTAGTGTCTTCTCCTTGTACATCATAAAACATTCCTAGTTCATCTGAATGTTTTGAATAAGAGGATCAATTCATGGTTTCCTATTCAAGCAAAGAACCACATGTAAATATTGGTCTTAGAATGAATATAAGATACAAAGTATAAATGTGTCCAAGTTCATACGGCCACCATCCCCATAATTCAACATTCTCCACACTCATACCATTCACTATCACCCTGTGATAACCCATCCTTTGCTTGTCCTCCATTTTCATGATAATTTTGTTTATTTGTTTTAAATAAATCTGTAACAGTATAATCAGTTTCCATAGTGTCTCTCCACAAGAACCAAGACCTACACAAAGAAACAATGTCACACAAATTCATAAGTAGAGTATCATGAGTTAACCTTGTTTGCATGAGGACATGAAAATTCTTGGGTTTGGGGGTGTGTTGAGCTCCACTTTTGTCATGATTTCTACTATACAAAAACATTCATTATTACACATTTTCTTTCATTTCGTTGTTAATACACACCATAAACCCTAATTAAACGCCATCATTCGGTTGTGGTTAATACATTGTATTTTCTATGTTTTTAGTTATTAAAATATGATTATATCATGGTTTACTGATGATGGTTCACGAAGTTTGATTCTTGTACTAGCACGATCAACATTCTTGTACTATTACTGTAGTTCAGCATTCCCTCTCAACACTCCCATTCCGGTACCTGTCATTCTTTGGAATATTCGCGCATTTCTAAGAAAAATTGGGAATGTGGGTTTTCTCTCTGCCAACATCAGCATGCAGAAAAGTGCCTCAAAATCCACCCAGGTCGCACGTGTGGACCTCCATCTTAGGGGGAATAATTTAGCCAAATTAATAAAAGTTATAGACAGTCAACTCCTCCCTCAATTTTTGTGCAGATGAAGACAAATTTGAAGAATATGGAACATGGGTTTTGTTTCTAGCGTGGAAAATTAGGTCTGACATGAATTGTTTTCCAAACAAATGAATGGCTAAGGAGTTATTTATGGTTCTTCGATTGACATCTGCACAAATTTTGGGATGCGCCCAGGTTTGGAAGAAACGGAATATGGCGTCTAGATCTTTCTAATAAACATGGAACCCTTATTAAATAAGCACTGAAATTATTCCAGCATGATCGAGGGTCCAAGATTCATGGTATTATGGTTTTAATATTTTCTAAAAACCGTATGATGGTTTGATATATTCATTTATGTAACTATTGTTTCACAAGAATGGAGGAGTCATTTCCATCTTCTAGATCAAGGATTTTGCATATAAATATGCCAATTATGTAAATCGGGGGTACGTCTTGTAATGTCCCTTTCCAAATAGGAGCTCCAGAGAGGAGGCTTAATGAACTAAACTGCCCCGTTAGAATATAGCCAGGGCCAAAGAGGGGTAAACAGGGTTACTAGAGGTCACTCCAGTCATAGGTGTTATATTCAGAAAGTGACATTGAACTAAAAAGGGTTAAAAGTGTTTTTAAGTCATTATGAGATCAAAATAGAAGTCAACAGTGAATTAGGGTTTCAGCAGTGATTTAGGGTTTTGGAAGTCAACAGTGAATTAGGGTTTTAGCATGATTTAGGGTTTTGGAAAGCTATAAAGGAAAGGTCAGCGACCTAATTCATCATTATGCAGATTATGACTTGTCATTGAGGAGAAGAGGCACATCTCAGGAGAGAAAGTTCAGTGTATTCCAGGAGGAAGACACCAGTTGGTTGATTTCAGTGTTGAAAGACACACCCTAGTCACCGTGAAGATCATCCAGGTCTTCCATCATTCTTCATTGACTCTGCAATGCTCCCATATTCTGGGTATTATCTTTTAGTTGATTATTTGTTTTTCGGCTAAGATCCTTTTGTATTTTGATCTAGCTGAGTGTTTTTATTTTATTCAGCCGTAGTTGCTTATTTGTATTCTGGCTAAGATCATTTGTCTGTTGATCTAGTCGACTATTGTCAGTTTATTCAACCGCATTCGGCCATTTTGTAATCCACAGAGATATCATAATACAAACTTTGTAGTCCGTTGTCACGTTTATTATTTGTATGATCATTTATATGTTGTAAACCTTTGATCCTACACACACATTAGCAACGTTTCCTAGACTAGCCAAGTCAGGAACATTACAGTGGTATCAGAGCTTTAGTCTTGCCAACCTGTGACTAAAGACAATGAGTGTAGAAGAAGACCCAGAGGGTCGTGAACATGTAGGTGACGAATATGTCACTTACAATAGGCATCAGAAAATAAGGCATAGGCCTGATTTTCCCCCTTTTCCTCCTAGCTCAGAGGAAGAGGAAGAGGCACATAGAGAATCAGAGAGAAGGACAGAGCGTGAGGCTGAGCGCGAGGTAGAGAGGATGCTAGGAGATATATATGAGCGACCAAAGGGCAGTGGAAAGGCCCCCGTAGATCCAGAGGAAACTTTCATGCAGGTTATCAACAATATGTTAGCTAATCAACGGACAATGTCTCAGTCCTTGGCATAGGTGGTTGATAGATTGGCTAGAGTGGGCACCCCAGATACACAAGTCTCGCATGCAACATAGGGGAACTCGGTAGCAGGCAGTAGATCCCAATCACCCTCTCGCACATACACCTCTGCGAGTAGGATTCCCAGACCCTTGTTTCCCAGTTTCCAGAGGGCACCCCCGATAGCAGCACCACCACCGATAGCACAGAGGCCACCCACTCATGCCGACAACATTGTAGATTATAGGAGGGAATACACAGCATTGGTTCATGACTTCCATCAGGACATGACCTTAGTCGAGTACTGTGGACTCAAACTCAGGAACCACCCCAGAGATCCGCAGAGGGGAGGACCACAACAGTAGCATGGGCATAACCTCGATTTCATATGAAAATTTGGGAAACTCACCATCCCTTCTTTCGACGGATCGTCGAAATACACCGCCAGAGCTTGGGTACAGAAGCTAGACATGTATTACAAGCTCAACCAGAGGACCGAGATAGACGCCATCAGTTTCATGACCTTACACTTGGAGGGTGAGGCACACGAGTGGTGGTATCATGGACTGGTGACATTGGGTCATAGTTGCATCACCTCCTATAGGGAGTTTACAGATAGGCTCATGGACAGGTTTTACAGGAAGGATCCTGAGATACACTTCAGGGATCTAGCCCAGTTGAGACAAACTGGCACAGCAGAGGCGTTCATCACAGAGTGTCAGTGGGTAGCCGTGGCAGTGACATATATATCAAAGCCCAAGCTAATCATGTTATTCACAGAAGGACTCACAGAGCCTTTGAGAGGATGGGTGAAGGCATACAGGCCTCTCACTTTGCAGGATGACATCCTTCACACTCGATATCTGACAAACTCAGTGCCAAAGACTAAAACTTTCTCCAAACCATTTGTGCCCCAGAGGGATCAAGACAAGAAGCCATTCCAGAGAGAATGGAAGGGCAAGGAGAATTTGGATGATGAGACTAGGCGAGAGCTTATGAGGAAGAAGATTTTCTTCAGCTGCAAAGATCCTTGGGTCCCAGGCCACAGGTGCATGGGCAAGAGAGAGATTCATTATATTGAGGTAGCATCATACAGCGTGGACAGTGAGGAGGAGGAGAAGGACAGTGGATCCACTAGTTCATAGGAGGAGTCAACACCAGTAGAGGAGCAGCCTCCCCATAGACCACTGACACCAGTAGGAGCCCATCCTCCAGTAGTCCCACAACCGCCAGAATAGGCTAACAGGAGGAAATCAGCAAAGGGAGGTGTGATAGCGACCCTTTCTAGTGTTCCCAGGTATGATACCCTCCATATCAAAGGGATTATTCAGGGGCAACGAGAAATCTCCCTGATAGATGGTGGGGCCACCAACAATTTCATTGACGCTTCACTAGTATCGAGATGAGCACTTAAAACAGAGGAGTTTGAGGGGTTTGATGTTGCGGTAGAAGATGGGCACACAGTGGAGTGTCTAGATAGAGTTCCAAACTTAGAGATGAATTTAGGCAACTACATAGTGAGAGACACATTTTATGTGGTTGACCTATCAGACACAGATGTGGTGTTAGGAGTTTAGTGGATGATTACCTTGGGAAAAATCACTACCAACTACCAAACCTTGGAAAAGGGATTCAGAGATCAAGATGGAAAGAAGGTTGTCCTAATAGGTATGTTGATAGGAGAACCCAGGACAGTTTCAACTAAGAGGATGGAGAGGATATTTAGACATGAGGAGGTAGCATATGCCGCAGAATGCTTCATCACTACTCAGAAGGATTTAGAAGGTCGACAACAATACCATACAGAGATCAAGAATTTATTGGGACGACATCAGCAGGTCTTTGAGGCAATTCCACCAGGGAGACCACCTGACAGGGGGTTTGAGCACACCATTGAGTTGGAGGAGGGGGCCAAACCTATGATCACCCCCCCTATCATCATCCTAGGAGGTTCAAGTATGAGATAGAGAAGGAAATCAAGGAATTGTTGACGATGGGACACATCAGACCGAGCAACAACCCATTTGCTTCTTCAATTGCATTAGTTCTGAAGAAGGATGGCACCGTGAGGATGTGCATTGATTACCGAGCCTTGAACAAGAAAACCATCAAGAACCGGTACCCTATCCCCCGCATTGACGAGTTGATGGATGAACTGCATGGGGCAGTTTTCTTCTCAAAAATTGATCTACGCTCTGGATATCATCAGATCAGCATCTGAGAGCAGGACATAGAGAAGACAACATTTCGATGTCATTTTGGATACTTCGAGTTCCTGGTTATGCCATTTGGGCTAACCAATGCACCCGCTACATTCCAATCTTGCATGAACCATATATTCAGGGATCAGTTAAGGAAATCAATCTTGGTTTTCTTCGACAACATCTTGATCTATAGCCGGTCATGGCAAGAGCATATGAGGCACTTGGATGAGATATTGAGCATCATGGAGGCACAGTCATTATATGCCAAAGAGTCCAAGTGTGATTTCGGTATGACAGAGTTGCTTTACTTAGGCCACATCATCAGTGCACAGGGGGTATAGGTGCACTAAGAGAAGATCAGGGCCATTCTGGATTGGCTGACACCTAAGAACGTGACAGAATTGAGGAGCTTCTTTGGGCTGTGTAGCCATTACAGGCGGTTCGTCTGGGGTTTTTCTCAGCTTGGAGCACCGCTGACAGATCTTACCAAGCATGGGGCCTTCATATGGATCGAAAAATCACAGGAATCCTTTGATCACATGAATGAAGTCATGGGTACTTGTCCAGTGTTGGCACTACCAGACTTCACCTTGCCATTTGTACTAGAGTGTGATGCATCCGGCGAAGGGATCGATGCAGTTTTGATGCAGGGAGGACACCCCATTGTATTCGAGAGCCAGAAGCTTATTCAACCTGAGAGGTTGTACTCCATTTATGACAAGGAAATGTTGGCAATCATGCATGCCTTGACCAAGTTCAGACAATATTTGGTGGGCAGCAAATTCGTGGTCAAGACCGATCACAACAGTTTGAAGTATTTCCTTAAGCAAAAGGACCTCAGTGAGCGCTAACAGAAATGGGTGATGAAGGTACAGGCATTCGACTTTGACATAGAGTATGTCAAGGGGAATACAAACATTGTGGTCGATGCACTATCGAGGAAACCTGCGGCATGTTCTTTGATGGAGATTTCAGCAGATTGGAAATCCCACTTGTTAGTGGAATATTCCAAGAACAAGTTCGCTTGTGAGGTGATGGATGGGAAGATACATGATGATCGGTATAGGGTCATTGACGATGTCATATTTTAAAAGGATAGATTCTACTTTGTGCCAGATTCATGGCTTAAGAAGAATATCCTCACCGCAGTTCATGATTCACCTCTAGCTAGCCATCAGGGGTTTTTCAAAACCTACAGACAGATCAGAGAGAGGTTCTCATGGAAGGGCCTCAAACAAGACGTTATGAGACACATCAGTGAGTGTGTGACTTGCCAGCAAAACAAGTCAGAGCATTCTCTTCCAACAGGGCTAATTTAGCCACTCCCCATTCCAGAGCAGAAATCAGAGAGTATATCTATGGACTTCATCACAGGTCTACCCAAGGTCCAGGGTAAGGACTGTATCTATGTAGTGGTCGAAATATTGACCAAGTTTGCTCACTTCTATGCCATATCGACAAAGTACAGCGCAGTTCAGGTAGCCGATATTTTCTTCAGGGAGGTCTTCAAACTTCATGGGTTGCCAAAGAACATCGTCAGTGACAGGGACAGTCGGTTCATAAGGACATTTTGGAGAGAGTTGTTTTGGTTGGTGGGGACAGAGTTGACACTTAGCACCAGCTATCACCCTCAGACAGATGGGCAGACCGAGATTTTCAACAAGTGGGTTGAAGGGTATTTGAGGAACTATGTAAGAGGACAGCAAAGAACGTGGGTAAAGTGGTTACATTTAGGAGAACATTGCTACAACACCACCTTCCACATGTCCATTGGTATGACACTCTTCTGAGCATTATACGGATATGATGCTCCCACTTTGGTAGACTTGGTCTTCGGGGAGAGAACAGCTCCCAAGGCGAAGGATTGGATCATAAAGAGTCAGGAGATTCTCAAGTTGTTGAAAGAGAACTTGCAGACGGCACAAAACTGACAAAAGATAAGTGAGGATAGGCACATGATAGAGCGCAGCTTTGAGGTTGGAGATTTGGTTTTCTTGAGACTACAACCCTACAGACAGTCATATCTAAAGAAGAGTGGGGCCAAGAAGATCAAGCCCAGATTTTATGGTCCTTACAAGATCATGCACCGAGTAGGCGAGGTTTCTTACGAGCTAGAGATTCTAGAGGGGAGAAATATTCATAATGTGTTCCACGTGTCTTGCCTCAAAAAGGCAGTGGGACAATTCATTAGCACATCAGAGGAGCTTCCCCTATTGGATGAGGAGGGACAGTTGGAGTTAATTTCGGAGGAGGTTTTGGAGTTTCGGGAGCAGAAACTGAGGAGCAGGGTCATCAGAGAGTGTTTGATCAGATGGAGAGGGCTTCCAGTAGAGGACCCTACTTCGGAGAGCGAGCAGGTGTTGCAACACCCTAGACTGGTATTTCTTGAGGACAAGAAATTTCAGGAAGGGAGGACTGTAATGTCCCTTTCCAAATAGGAGCTCCAGAGAGGAGGCTTAATGGTCTAAACCGCCCCATTAGACTATAGCCAAGGCCAAAGAGGGGTAAACAGGGTTACTAGAGGTCACTCCAGTCACAAGTGTTATATTCGGAAAGTGACATTGAACTAAAAAGGGTTAAAAGTGCTTTTAAGTCATTATGAGCTAAAAATAGAAGTCAACAGTGAATTAGGGTTTTAGCAGTGATTTAGGGTTTTGGAAGTCAACAGTGAATTAGGGTTTCAGCATGATTTAGGGTTTTGGAAAGCTATAAAGGAAGGGTCAGCGACCTAATTCATCATTATGCAGATTATGACTTGTCATTGAGGAGAAGAGGCGCATCTCAAGAGAGATAGTTCATTGTATTACAGGAGGAAGACACCAGTTGGTTGATTTCAGTGTTGAAAGACACACCCTAGTCACCAGGAAGATCATTCAGGTCTTCCATCATTCTTCATTGACTCCGCAGTGCTCCCATATTCCGGGTATTATCTTTTAGTTGCTTATTTGTATTCCGGCTAAGATCCTTTTGTCTTTTGATCTAGCCGAGTGTTGTTATTTTATTCAGCCGCAGTTGCTTATTTGTATTCCATCTAAGATCCTTTGTCTGTCGATCTAGTCGAGTATTGTCAATTTATTCAGCTACATTCGGCCATTTTGTAATCCACGGAGATATCATAATACAAAATTTGCAGTCCTTTGTCGCATTTATTATTTGTATGATCATTTATATGTTGTAAACCTTTGATCCTACTCACACATTAGCAATGTTTCCTAGACTAGCCAAGTCAGGAACATTACACGTTTGTTTTTGTTTTGGATTTGGTAGCAAAAAAGGAGATTCATTAAGATAGCAAGTGTTAGTACTCAGTTTACTGTTTTAAATTTTGGACTTTTGGCTATGATAGACACGCTACTGGAATAGTGACGTTCTTGCAGTGCCATCATAAAATACCATCTCACTTCCTAAAAATCCTATAATTATTAGTCAGCAATGCAACATGGAGGAAAATCCACAGCCTGTTTTCCAAGTTAAGATATATGTCAAAGTTTATAGTTTCGTATAGCGAGCAAAGATTGGTGGCACATATATATGAGAAGAGATTTTTTTTTATATTTTAAAACAAATCTAGCCTGAAGGCAAGCTCCCGCTCCAATGCTCCAGTACCATGTGACCTACACAGCTACAAAACACATATCAATGTTAGCACAATCGTTGAGATTGCATTTTCTCATATTCATGGTTCCTTAAATAGAGATGTCTCAAGATACGATGGCCAAAACAAATAAAGGAGCACTGAGTTACATTGAAATAAACCCTCGGAAAGATGGAAGTCCTTAACATATTGCCATGATGCCTTGATTGAGAAAAATTGACCTTTAAAAGGCTTATTTTTTAAAGGATTTTCCCAATTGGTATTTGGGTTTCATTGACCTTTGCACAAGGTTGGTTTTATTTAAAAAAAATTCAACAAAAAATCGTTGCGCCCGAAGGACAATCTTCAGTCCTCGAAGCCACACACCTCCAGTCTTATAACACACATGTCAGCATTCACCACACAACACACAATGAGCCAGTGCACCTGCAATCAACACATATGTCAAGCGCACAAGTCAAGAGTCAACCTAGAGCGCCCGAATGTCAGTTTATCTGGAGGAAGAGATCACGGGTGCCAGAGTAATCTATAGCCAGGTCCCAAGGATGATCGCACAGATGCCCATCAGTTAGCTTGTGCCATGAAGAGAGCCTGGTGGACATTTAAAGGAGGTCTTCTTACAGTTGTACACAGTTCGAGTTTCCAAGTGCCAATGTTAAACTGCGATCAAGTATCAAACATCGCAACTGTCAAATATTTGTATCTATTCGGGTAAAAAACTTTGATGGATGCAATAAGTCGAGATATCTTTTTCTGCGCCATCATAGAAATCCCATATTTAGGCAATCAGGTTCCTGCACTCGAGATTAAAACTGGACGTGTTTCCATATCTTCATAGAGATTGCTCTTATCATGGGAGAATTGAGGATGCAAGGTGAGTCTTTGATAAAATGCCCATACGAAGTGTTGTCTCCTGGAATACAATAATTACACGATATGCTCAGCATGAATTTGGCATATAGACATTCATTTTGATCAAACCCTGGTTACTGCAATTATTGGTTAATTACTCCCAGATTTAAGGCAACTAATGCAAGATAGAAAAACAGTGCATTTAGCATTCCAATCCCAAGTACAAAGCATTGCAAGATGTCCAAATGATCAACATAATGACATGAGGAATGTCTAAGTGGTAAGATTTTAGGCACTCATGGATTTTACCTGAATGTGTAAAATTGAACGCTAAATGTCATAATTGGAAAAGAGAGTGAACATTTAGGCATTGAAGTTATTAATAACTTGAGAAAGCAGAGGGATGTCATCACTTAGTTTTGAACTCATGGGTTGAGTGTCATAAGGATTGACAAGGAAGATGTGGAGGTTGTTTTAACTTCAAATGAAGATGCTCAATTTCAATAAATGGCAAGGGTCAGTCGATGAAAGGATCATTTCGAATATTTGAATATATTCTCTCCAGTTTTGAAATAAGAAGGTTTGACAGATCCAGGACTTCAGGCAATCAATTAGCATGTCTAGATTTGATGGCATAAATTCAATATTTTATCATGTCTTCCAGTAATCCAATTGGTTCCAAATACATGGCAAAAGATCCATCATTTCCAAGGAGAAAGGTACGGGGGACAGAGCAGTTGGTGGAAGCCAATTAGCAGTCAAAGATTCTTCTACATATTTTAGGAATTCTTTCAAGCTATAAGCAATTTTCAGATACACAGGTAGTAGGGCAGATGGCAATCAGAGATATCATTTCCACATTTTCAGTAGTAAATCAATTAGTTCCACATCTCCAAATTTTAAGGATACAGATGGCAAGGCATTTGACTTAAGTTGTCCCAGATTTATTGCATAATATCATAGATTGTTTTTATTTTTAGTTCATTGTTATGATTATGTCCTAGCAGATAGGAAGAATTTGTTGATTATATCTTACTATTTAAATACAACATTTTGGACAAAATAGGGAGGGGGGAGGCCCGAGAGGGTTCAGGAGAGATTAGGATGCAGGACTGAGACTCTTTTTCATGATTGTAAAGAAAGAAATTTTTCATTTTACACTCAATGCTACAACCCTTTTGATGAGAAGACTTTCTCCTCTATTCTCATTCTTACTTTTCTTACTTTAAAAAACATGTTATCTTTACGATGTATTGATATATCTTGTTATGTTGATAAGGCAGTGAAGATTTCACTGATTTCTTTCCCATTCCAAGACTTGTTTTTTGAGTACCTTATTTTTTGTTTCTGAATGACATTTAGGATCAGGAATCTTCCTGTGTGGGTAAACAGATTGGGCACTTGCATATTTCTTTATTCTTATGGTTTTATCTACTTTGTTAAATTGAATACCATTGATTAAGTAAGTGTGATCGGAACTTATTTACAATTAGGAATTGGTATTATCTTTTTTCATTTACTGTTGAAACCTCCAACCTTTCAAAAAAACAATATACATTTATCCATAAAAACTATTGCAATATTCTGATGATGCCCTAACTTGCCCTTAGTAGTCAAGTGCAAATTTAGGGACTAACATCGAGCATGTGTGCTTCTCTTTTGTAAGCAAAGTTGATCCCCCATTAATGAAGGTTGCTTGTTCCTGAGTTTATGTGCATTCCTTCAGCTTCATCTAATCGTTTTTTACAGTGTTAGTCAGGTTGGTAAGGGAGTCTCAATCCTGGGTAACATTCTGCCTCTCTACTTTGTTAGTTATATTGCAAATGTGATTAATTTCCATCCAATTTATATTCTGGGTGCAATGTTTTATTATTTGTTTTAAGCTTGTTGCTTGATTCTAGTTTTTTTGTAGTTTCAGTTTGCTAATTTCATTATGAATCTCGAAGAGTAGTCCTCAAGATAAAACACCCAGAACTTTTGTCCTCTTCTTCGTATTGCATATTTCTCTCTATCTTTCAACTCGTTTGTTGTATATTGCTACGCATCCAACACTCCACTCTCTCTCATGTATGTCATTGCAAGCCATCTAATTACATCCACTATTCTACCCATTTATCATCATCTCACCCCAATCTCCAACGCTTTCATTTCACCCATTGGTATTCCTTTAACTTTGTAAATCTTCATTCGTGTCATATCCATACGTAGGTTTTGAGGTTTTGTTTTATTTCATATACTATGTCGTTGATATATGTTGTTTTTCATATTGTTTATTTAATAGTTTTGTTCTTATATGCATTGTCATTTGTTTGTTGATATATAAGTTTTCTTGTCATTTGTTAATTGTTATTTAAACTCTTATGATGTGCATTGTTATTTGATTGTTAATATATGTGTAATATTGGTTTATTATACATTGTTTTGTTATAACCTTTTTTTTATATTGTTTATTCTTTGTATATTTATTATATTTTGTTAATAGCCATAATGTGTTGTTATATGTTTATATTGTTTTGTTAATCGTTTGTTTAAAAGTTTATTTGTTATATGTTGTTTGTTATATATTTATTGTAATGTTTAGATTAACATCGTTTACATGTTTGTTATAATATTGTTTAGTTTGTTTTATATTATGTTATATCGTTTGTTATGTTGTAAATATGTGTTGTTTTATTCATCAAAGTTTTGTTAAATTTTGTTAAGTATTATTATTATATAAGTGTGAATGCAGTGTTAATTGGATTATCCATGAGAAGCCATCCCATTCTTGTACAAAGAACCAAACTTATTTCATACCAACACATTCATTAATCTTGTAAATAAAACAAAAATTAATCTCGTACCCGTACATTCATTTTCACACAAACAAAACTAATTTCGTACCTCCACTTTCACTTCGCTTTCATTTCCGGGTGTATCTTTTCCTGAGCACAAGTCTCTAAAGTGTTTTTAAGTCTTTAGATTACATCATGTTGTCAATATAGGATTAATTAGGAGTTTGGTGGATTTGCTCTTAAAACTGGTAAATTCCCCTTTAGGTCAGTAGCACACATACATGAGGGTTTGAGTAACCTCATTTAGCTGACTGATTTGAATACCAGTTTGGGTAAATTCTGAATTTACTTTCAAGTTGCCTTGTCTTTAATCTAGTTGCTTTAATTTAGTTTTCCCATAGTTTAGCAAGCCACTATAGGAATAATCCATTGAAGATCGGGATCTAACTCGAGAGACGTGATATTGCGATCCAGTGTTAAGCTACATCTTGTAGTGTGAATTTTCATTTGAGCTTGTCTTACCTGCATTCATTACATTTTGAAGTGTGTCTTCTAGCTTTAGAATAGGCTAGACTGGGATCCAATCCCGCATTTCTTGTGCTTGCACCTCTAAGTCTACGACTCCCTGGTTGACAATTTAATGTTGGGAATTAATAGTGCATATATTTAGCCCCAAAAATGCACATATGTTTATCCGTCTATGAATGAGTTATGTATTGAATGAATAAGGTAGATGTATGTATTATCTCCCTGTGAACTCATGCTTTTGAATGGTCATTTGCTTACCTCCATATAGCAGTTAAAGATTCGTGGGACATAATCCTATTGGAGGGTTGGGGTGGGATTTATTAGAATTTTTAAGCCTTGTCGACCTCTTAAATCTACCCTCGCGGGAATTCTAGGTTCAGACCCTCTAGAAGGAGGACGCCTCCATCAGATTCTTCACCGTATGACCGAGGTATCATGCCCATATCCTTAACCATTTATGGCTAAAGGAATTTGCACATAATCCCGCAAGATTTTTTGAAGGACCCATGTGACCAAGGTCTGGGAACACTATGCTAGGCTTGAAAGGAGTTGAGCCTTTCTAGCTTCAGAACTCTGGGAGTTTAGGGGCCACAGGGTGTTTCAGCCTTATCATTTATAAACCAACTGAAGGTAACTGGTGGTCATGGTTACCCACAAGGTTGAATGGTGCTCGAAGGTCTCCTTAACCATGGAAGACAAGCCTGCCCCACCGTTAAACCTTGACCCATTTACCCATCGCGAAGTAACACAAACCATCGATTTGAGGGAATTTGGGAGTCCCCTTGGTCATTGGATCTACACTGATGTAACTTTGGCGAAGTCCCAATTCGGGAGAACAAAGATGTTATATCATCAAACTCCCCGAACGTCGAAGTTACGAAGTAATGAGAGCCATGGATCTGGGGAGTCCGTTAAGAAATCCTCTTAGCCATCCGATCATCTAGAGGAGGGACCCACATATGGTACTTCGACGAAGTCCTACTTTGGGAGAGTGGAGCAGCGATAAAGTTGAAACCCCAAAAGGTTGGAGCTGTAAAGTAACGAGAATCGTAGATCTAGGGATCGTTCAGGATCTTCCTTGACCATTGGATTTATGCCAAGGTCATCTCGGTGTTGACCACTCTGGAAGAAAGGGGGTGGTAAGTGAGTGGAGCACCCGAACGTCGAATTCAAGACGTGATAAGAATCATAGATCTGAGGATGTTTCGGGATCTCTCATGATTGTCAGATCTAGATCATGGTCAACCCGACGTTGAACACCTCGAGAGTAAGGAAGAAGTCACACCACAGATTCCCCGAATGTCGAAGTTACGAAGTAATAGAGGTCATTGATCCAAGGGTTACGTGGACATACTTTGACCATGAGATTGAAGGACTTGGAAGGCTATCTGTTCGGAGTGACATGGCTCAGTGACGTCACCCAAGGTGATGTGGAACCATGACTAATGTGCCACGTGTCACCTAGAATCGTACGTCTCATAGACCCTACATGCCCATTGACACATGACATGTGTCACCCACTGAAGGGGCCACATTTCATCTCTGTCGTACCACGTATCACACTTGGTGCTCACCACTTGGTCCATTTGGTGGGAGGAGTATGCAATACCCACTTGTGTTTTCCTTCACATCTAGTACGTCACCACGTGTGAGGGTGGACCCTTTGGGACTCTAGGGGTTTTGGATGCAGTGTCATAAGTAAGTAAGTTGAAAGGCCTGAAGGCTGAAGCCATGTGGAGGGATTCTGGGCTCCTTCATGAGTTAGGGAATTCAAGACTCTCGAGGATATGCATGAAAAAAGGAAAAGGGACCTTCAGTGTTGAAGCGTCGAATGTCAAATTCCCCTCTATCCTTTGTGTTAGATGAGGATTAAGTCTCGTTATTGGTTTGGATAGTGGATGGACCTTCCCTACGAGAGGTAGGAACCTGGAAATGGTACGAACGAGATGGACCCACATGGCCCTCCACCAATGAACGCATGAATTACTTCGGGAAGCCATATATTGTAAACCAGAGGTTGGATTAGATCTTGGTAACAGTCGTTAGAAATCTACGGGCAAGTATAAGAGGATGAATCATCTCAGAGAAATGATTCGAGGTGATTTGAGTAAGCAAAATTTTTCATGGCCCATCCCTAGAAAGGGTATTTAGGGGTCGGATGTGTTACAAGCCTTCAATAAAATCTTGTCATCCTTTACCTGCTCCAAACAAAAGGAATAAACTAAGAAACACTCAGATGAATTCAAACTTCAAATCTCATAAAATTCATTAAAATAATGTCGAGGAAGTTAAACAACTGCTTTGATGTTTACATGGATGGAGCTTGTTTTCTAATAAGTTGATGAAATACTGCCTTTGTTTTCAGATAGAAATTGCGATTCACATACAATATTCAATGGTGATGGGGAGAATTTATCAACTGTTATGGAGTTCACATACAATATTGAAGGGTGATGGGGAGAGTTTATGTAAGAGGCAACAAAACAAAAACAAATATGAACAAAGTAAAATAACCATTGAACGAGATCGCATAAAATAATATACGAATATATGTAAAAGAGTTTCCTTGTCTAAGTTAATGCACAAGTCAACAATTATTACTAGCATTGATGGATTTTATATTGACTTTAGTATTACATATCCACTCCCCTTACTAATCTTGGTCACAATCTTAAAAGTTGCAAAGGAGTTTATTTCTCAATGCAACTTTGTTAGGATTGTTCAGTGAGGCAGGGACTAGCTGCTCTGCAGCGATTCTCCTTATTTACATTCATATAAAGAGTTTTCCATGAGGGTTAGGTAATTGATTTGGATATCCTAGTGGCTAACTCAAGGGAGTTGATTACTTCAAAGGAAATTTTCTAAGTTATAATCACTCCCAAAAGGAAGGGGCTAAAGGATAAGGGTATTTATATTAGGAATTTGTGGTAACAGTTCCTAAAATTGATCAAGTGAAGCTTCTTCACAATGTTTATATACATGTGTGTGTGTGTGTGTGTGTGTGTGTGTGTGTGTGTGTGTGTGTGTGTGTGTGAGAGAGAGAGAGAGAGAGAGAGAGAGATCTTAATTAATTAAATCATCTACATAATATATATTGTTGATGGGAAACCATAGATCGCAGTTCAAATACGGTCAAGTCCCTCAAGGTTACCAGTTGTTATTGTGGCTACAGGTTAAGTCAATCTCCATCCAATATTATGAGGAAGAGGGGGGACATCATGAGTTTTTCCTTTACACACACACGCGCACACACACACACACACATGTGTGTGTGTGGAGAGAGAGAGAGAGAGGGAAATAAATTCCCCTCACCCTCTCTCATATTAAATGGTTAGAGTAAGGAAGATGGTACCTTTCCAAAGCACTATGGATTTCCCCCTCTTCCTCAGTTTTCAATATGGAGGATGACATTAACCTCGAACCATGATAATGGTTGGTACTCCCACATGAATTAGATGGGAATGGATCCACAACCTCCCTGATCATTACACATGAGTAAAAAGGGTTGAAATATCTATCTATATATCTATAGATATAGATATATTTCCAAGGAAAGCATTTTCCTTGGAATATCCAAATGGAAGGTGGCCCAACTACTAACCATAATAACTATTGGTAAGCTAATTAGACTCAGCAAGACCCAAACCACAATTAGACTAGAACATGAAACCTGATAGCGAACTCCACCTTAAAATAGTTCATTCAAATTAATTAATCTAACTCACTAGGATTATAAGTTAACAAACATAAATTGGGGCTTTGATCCACTTAATTTTCACAAGTAAAAACACACACAAATCCTCACACTCTATTATAATTGTGTGATAAATGGAAGTTTTAATATTACACAACATACATTAATGTCAAAGTGTTCGTGTTCATGTATATTTATAAATAATGTTATATAATAGCCACTTTGAGAAATAATTATAATTGTGTGATAAATACACAAATCCTCACACTCTATTATAATTGTGTGATAAATGGAGGTTGTAATATTACACAACATACATTAATGTCAAAGTGTTCATGTATATTTATAAAAAATGTTATATAATAGCCACTTTGAAGAAATAGTTATAATTGTGTGATAAATGGAGGTTTTAATACTACACAACATACATTAATGTCATGTATATTTATAAATAATGTTATATAATAGCCACTTTGAAGAGATAATTAAATAATTATTGTGGTGAAATTATTTTACATTCCTTTTCTTTTGTGTTTCTACCATCTTACATTTTAAGTTGCATGTGTATTGAAAGTTAAATTTTTTCACAATAATAGTTAAATTTTATATTTAAAAACTATACAACATTTAAATAAATAAAAAGTATGATATGTTTGTCCTATCTCATAGTTCCAAAATTGAGTTCCTACCAACCACAAAAAGGTTAGGCCTACTTTTCCAACACAATCTAGAATAGAGTTATGCATGTACATTGTTACAAATCGATATAGTAAAAATAAACTACACAAAACATGGAGTATTATAGTTAAATTTTATATTTAAAAACTACAACCAAACTATACAACATTTAAATAAATAAAAAGTATGATATGTTTGTCCTTTCTCATAGTTCCTACCGACCACAAAAAGGCTAGGCCTACTTTTCCAACACAATCTAGAATAGAGTTATGCATGTACACTATTACAAATCGATATAGTAAAAATAAACTACACAAAACATGGAGTATTTAGGAAAACAAACTTAACAAATTCATGTCCATCCCGGGCTTTAATTTTTATGTCCATTGGGACTCTAGTCCTTCATTCTCTATATGTATCATGTTGGCATTGGCATCCTTGGATACATGGATACATGGAGGACTTCTATAGAAGCTTGCATCTACTATGAGTGGTGGGTGCACTAGGTTGATGGACAATCCTCAAAGGCTATAGAAAGGCCACAAAAGGATGAGTTCCTTGGAGGGTGGGAGACAAATTTATCTTCAGAGGAAGATTAAGATGGGTTATGATTCACCCTACCAATGATTCCAAAGTCACAAATTAAGAATTCATTTCTAGTTGCTCCCCCCCTATGAATTATCATGAATGACCTAGTATCTTTTTCCCATTCCCTCAATCCTAAAATGTGAGTTTTTTTCCCAACCACACATTGGTCCTAGACTCTGTAGTTTGCTTTCAAGTTTTGCTTCTCAAACTCCTCTTTCCACTTAGTCTACTACATAGTCGAGTAAGTCATGTTGCAGTGCACCTTTGCTACATCCTTTTTTCATTACGTAAGCCCCTTTTGCAGACCATTTAGCTTGTAGATAATACACCACTTGTTGCAACAATGACAATGTGCCATAGCTACCCAAAACCTTGATGACCATTCAATGCTAAAAACCCTAATTGCACTACAAGAAGAGAGCTAGAAACCAAAGACCTTCCTACCCTTGTATCCTTCTCACCAAGTTCTATATTGAGTTCTGGGAGGACCCACAATAAACCATTTAAAGTTCGAGAGATGCTACACATAGGAGGTGGTGCTAGTATTGTATAGTTCTTTAGAGTTCCCATTGGAGTAGCTTTCATGTTTCTTTGGGGGTGACATGATTGCTTTAAATCTCTTCCCCTTCACACTTGCTTGCATGTGTTGAGGGATAGCATGTTCATCATAAACCACTTACATGTCATGGCAGGGGAACAATGGTACTATGACTGGTCAACCCCTCCTTTGTTTTAAAAACCTCCTCTTACAAACAAACCCTTATTTTTTTCTTCTCTTCTACTTCCATATTAAGGCTTCTTAAAATGCGAAAGAGCTCGATATGCTCAGATTCATTGATCACCAAGATGGCTCTTTGACAAATTCTTGATAACTTTAAGTTTGTAGGAAGTGTTTAACGGGAAGGATCACATAATCATGATTTCAAGATTCCTATAATTGTTGCCTTTTGAACCCATTTATCTATAAGTGTGTTTAGTCCTTCAAGGGCTACAAACACTTCAACTTCATCCAAGTGAAATCCATTTTACCACTCCTACTGCCCTAAATAGTTTTTGCATATTCAAACCATATAATGGGTTGATTAATATTACTTATTTATTTGATATTTTTATTTCTCCTATAATCAAAGTTTTATGAAGATTTTAATTGGGTGTAGTGGGTTAATAAGTGGATAAAATCAATCTTTATAGTGAGTTTTTGTTTTTCCAATGAGGTAAAGTTCCACTTTGGTTTACTAATTTTTTCAAAATTTTGATGACCTGGTTTGTTTTAACCAGCCAAAACCGTAAGGCCAAATCTTCATTATCAAAGTTTTTTCAATCAGGTGGAACTATAACTTCCATCAAAATTCCTACCAATTTGGAAAAAAATATTTATCCCCAAAAAGTTATTTTTTTATTAACTTACTCATTTACATATATAGTTCATTAAATCTGTACACACCTTAAAAATTATCCTAGCTTTATATATTTTCTTATTTATTTATTTTTTAGGTTGGAAAACCCATTAATACTTCCCCTCATTTGAAGGATGGTACTTAGGGTAAACCTAAAATCAAAGCCATTACAATAATATACTGCATAATTCTTATTTAATTAAGAGTTGCATATCACTTATAAGAATAGAGAATAACAATCATTCCTCCCAAACATAAGAATAGAGAATAACAATCATTCCTCCCAAACAAATTACATCCAATTGACATTTTCTTATTTAATTATTATCAAAACATTTTATATACAATAATATAATTTATGTAATCATCATAATCCATTTATCTAATGCTAATACAATTTAATTTCATTTCATTGAAACATAAAAATATAACGTGATATAGTAAATAAGGGATGCAGATAAACATTCTTTTATTTGAGGTTGAATTTGTGTATTTTTTTATTCAAGAAGGTTAGTATTTTGGCATTACCATGTATATGACAACCACGTGTCAATGTAATAATATTGGAAAAGCGATATGAATGGGATAATAACTTGTCTATATGTACAACATACAAAGCATAAGTAAATATTCACGAAAAAGCATAAGTAAATATTCACGAAAGTTTACTTTGAAAAACTTATAAATCTTATATAAAAAATTTCAATATATTTTTGATACAATGATTAATAATGTGAAATAAAAACTTAAAAATTAATTAAAACATAATTTTTTATAGTAAAATAAATAAATTTATATTTAAAATTTTAAATTAAAAATTAAATTATTATTTAAAAATTAGATATTATTATTTTTTTTTAAATATATTTTATACATCTATAAACACGAGTTTTATTTTATATGTTCTTTTCAAAAATGACGAGTACAACTCGTATGATAAGAAATCCTTAACTCCATCGTTTTATTAAATGACTTTTAATCAAATCATATTTAGTTGTATAAGCTACTTTTTCTAAGTTGTATAATGATTGAAGGGAAGTTAAGTTCAATTATGGTACAAAGAAAGGCCCATAATCACCCACCTAATTCCGCCAAAACCCAACATCAAACTTATCCACTTGATGTTGAAGAGGTAACCACATCGAACAAGAGATGGACCCATTAGTTAATTATTTAAAAAAAAAAATATTTTCTTAATTTTTAATATTATATTTTATTTTATATTACACAAGAAAAACAAGTCATGTATGCATAACTCTTAAAGTATTATTTAACTTTAAAAATTGGGTTTGTTGATTACCAAAAACATTTCTAATGGGTATTAATCATCTTTAAAGCTAATTAAAGATATGTGACCTATATGACATGGCACTTGGGTATTAATCATCTTTAAAGCTAATTAAAGATATGTGATCTATATGGCATGGCACTTGTTAAAGGAATAAATAAAGTAACACATTCATTATATTGGAAATTAGGAGTTTAGTATTGAGAAGTAAGTTTTCATGATTGTTGGTTGAGAGTTAGTTTCAATTAGTGTTTAATATTTGTAATGGTTAAATTTTAATAGTTAGTATTACGTTTTTGTAGAGTTTTAATTTTAGATATTACAAGTGTTAAGGTTGGGAACATGTTATTTTGTTATGTATATTGTGGTGGTTAATTGTGGTTTTTTCTTCTTCATTAAATTGCTCTATCAATTTGATGATCTAACGAGTCTAATTTAAAGTTTTGGGATTGTCGAGAATGACCAAAGAAGATGTTAGGTTACTCCTTTCTCATTGCACATGGGACATCTCCCTAGAAATCCAATAACAGTTTTTTAGGTGAGCCATCTCCATCTCATTATTATATACTTGGACAATAATATCCAAGTGCGGGTTGACATCAATTAGAATGTTTTCAAGCCATGATAAACTTTTAATATGTTGTTATTTAGTAAATAGGACATCCTTTCTCTTCGTCCATAGGAAAAATAAAATTTTCATTCAACAAATGTGATGAAGCTTTAACTTATATAGTCCAAAGAAGCTAATCTCCAAAAAAGTTGGCTTCTAAGAAATGGATCCAAGGATAAATTAACTACAACATTACTCAACCCACCTCATAGGAAAACTTGACAATGGGACAAAACTATAACATAGGTTTGAACATTTTAGCGTGACTCCAATAAGGAAAACTAAGTCTCTAAATCCCTAGGTTAGCAAGTCTCTCATTTTGCATACTGGCCACTCATTATTAACAACAATGGAAATACAACTTTTTTAGGTTTTGTAATAAGGTTCCATAGAATGCACAACCTAAAAAGCCATGTTTTGTAGTTAGAATTAAGTCTTCACAATTTGTTATGTTAATCATCAAGAATATGCCTTATGCACTACCACTTATAGGAGACTAAATATGCAACAAAATGTACTTTCTTGGCAATCCCTTATTAGAATTGACAAGTTCAATGTATTATGAATCACTTGGAATTTGGATGAAACACGGTTTGGCAAGGTCATAGATCAATCTACAAATGCCAAAAACCTTGGGGACAATGCAAAACTATGAATGTATGGGATGATGTTTTTGTAATCTTTCACTAGATTAAAGGAAGATATACACCGAAAAGGATTGCCAAAAACAATGCAATGGTAACATGTTTATCATGTTATCCAATGATATCTATTTCCAAGTTTGTTGCACTACGAGCCCCATAAATTACATTATTAAATCCAATCCATGTATTGTCATAATACTAAACAATAGCAATATCAATTAAATAAACACTTTTTATATTTCACTCACCCTACACTCATTGATGAATTGATTAACATCTTCATATAGAACATCATCTCCTTTATTGAAATTAGAATAATAACATTAAAGTAGACCCATCTTAATCTCAGATCGATCGAGTAGTGAAAGGTATCAAATCTTTCAAGGTGCAAAAGTACCCTCAAAATTTTCACCATAAAAAAAGTTTGCAACCAGTCGTTTTCCAATTGAATTTTGTTTCCTCTTCCTTCACCAATGATTTCCACTTGACACTTAATATTCATAAGTTGCGTGGACTGAATTTGGAATAAGAATGTTGAGTAGCAACATAAAATTTCCAGCACAAATATTGTAGCGTGGAGTTGTAGCATAAAATTTCCAGCACAAATATTGTAGCGTGGAGTTGCAGCATAAAATTTCTAACACAAATATTGTAGCGTGGAGTTGCAGCAAGTTGCAACACCAATCCCGTAGTGTGGAGTTGTAGCATAGGAGTTGCAACACAAGTCTTGTAGCGTGGAGTGGCAACACTATCAATTATAACGAGTAACAACACACGTTGTCGAGTAGAGTTGCAAGCATCCTTATTTTTCCTAAATTAACTTGTACGTAATTGAAATGTTTTTGGGTGATGCGGATTGCCCAGAACCAAAGGTGTTCCTACATCAGGGAACATGTCGTTTTGTTATGCATATTGTAGTGGTTTATTGTGTTTTCTCTCTCTTCTCCATCAAATTGCTCTATCAACTTGATGACATGGCTAGTCTAATTTAAGGTTTTGGGATTATCGATAATGAACAAACAAGGTTACTACTTGCTCATGGTACATGGGGCCCATCCCTAGAAATCCAATAACATTTTTTGAGGTGAGCCATCTCCATTTCATTATTATATACTTGGACAATAATATCCAAGTGCGGGTTGACATCAATTAGAGTGTTTTCAAGCCATGATAAACTTTTAATAGGTTGTTATTTAGTAAATAGGACATCCTTTCTCTTTGTCCATAGGGAAAAGAAAATTCCTATTCAACAAATGCAATGAAGTTTTATCTTATATAGTCCAAAGAAGCTAATCTCCAAAAAAAATTGGCTTCTAAGAAATGGATCCAAGGATAAATTAACTACAAAAGTACTCAACCCACCTCATGGGAAAACTTGACAATGGACAAAACTAAAACATAGGTTTGAACATTTTAGCCTGACTCCAATAAGGACAACTAAGTCTCTAAATCCCTAGGTTAGCAAGTCTCTCATTTTGCATACTAGCCACTCATTATTAACAACAATGGAAATGGAACTTTTTTAGGTTTCGTGATAAGGTTCCATAGAAATCACAACCTAAAAAGCCATGTTTTGTAGTTAGAATTAATTCTTCAAGAATATGCCTTATGCACAACCATTTATAGGAGACTAAATATGCAACAAAATGTACTTTCTTGGCAATCCCTTATTAGAATTGACAAGTTCAATGTATTCCGAATCACTTGGAATCTGGATGAAACACGGTTTGGCAAGGTCATAGATCAATCTGCAAATGCCAAAAACCTTGGGGACAATGCAAAACTATGAACATATGGGATGACGTTTTTGCAATCTTTCACTAGATTAAAGGAAAAAATACACCGAAAAGGAGTGTCAAAAACAATGCAATTGTAACATGTTTATCATGTTGTCCAACKATATCTATTTCCAAGTTTGTTGCACTAAAARCCCCATAAATTACATTATTAAATCCAWTAATACTAAACAATAACAATATCAATTAAATAAACACTTTTTRTATTTCGCTCATCCTACAYTCATTGATGAATTGATTAACATCTTAGTATAAAACATCATCTCCTTTCTCAAAATCTCAAAATCAAAATAATAACRTTAAAGTAGATCCATCTTAATMTGAGATCTATCAAATAGCGAAAGATATCAAATCCTTAAAGATGCAAAAGTACYCTCMAAATTTTCACCATAAAAAAAGTCTTCACATTATTTTAAAATATTTGATTCTTCACTAGATAAATTTGAAATCTTAATTACTTTACATTGATGGATGGTTGTTCTAATTAAGAAAGACTTATTTCAACCTATTACTTTCCTTCTACCCTACAACATCTTTCAAGCAAACTTTCTTATTTCATACCCCAATACCTCCCTCCCTCCGTCCCTTCTACCTAACCGCCCACCCAACCTCTTATTTCCTGGTCTCGTTGCCCTTCACACATCGTTGCTGTTGTGGTGTAGCAGTCAAGGTGAGATGGCAATTGTCCTAATAACATTACAAGGAAACGCCTCCAACCCATACTGGGGTGTACAACTCAGAACTAATGACAAGAGCAACAGCAGCAATTGGCTTGGGGTTTGTCTTTGCCTGTGTGCTCTGTACATTGACTTCGGCCTCGGCCTCTTCATCATGCAAAGGCCGCCGTTGTGGGAAAGATGTCTTCCCGGCTTTACTAAACAAGAAGTCATGGGAAATTAATTTTTTCAGCAATAACAGGGGAGGCCGAGAGTATCCCGATTGGGAATGGCAGTATGCTTCGAATACGTTTCTGAAATGCAGGGTATGGCAGGAAGAAGAAACAATGTACTCGCCACTGAGCTGTCCATATCACTATTACTGCACCAACAGCATTCACCCGAGCAGCTACTCGGCCGTTGCCGACTGGTTTGCGCTGGCTCTAGCAGCAGCCTCGTTCTTGTTCTTGTGCGGCGTGGTTTTATGGGAGACGAGAGGCAGCCTCTTCGGCCGGGTTTTCAACAAGAGCACAGCCAGATACTGGCTGCCTTCCGGCCCACTGATCCTTCCCTTGACGCTTCTTCCCCTGGCTAAAGGTCACAGGATCGATTCTCTCTTCCCTCTATCCTACATCGCTCCCGCATGGCTCCAGCTTCTGCATATCTCAGCTCTGGGAAACTTGGGATCGTATGAGGAGCTTTTTGCAGGACGCGTTTCTGTTAAAGATCGAGTGAATGCCATGGTTTTTGAGGTTTCAGTGGCTGCGGGGATCGTGCACGCTAGTCTGTACGTGGATTCTGTGGCGATGCCTTATTACACAGGCCTGGAGGCCTTTATGTCTTCATCGTTGTCTGGGATTTGCACGTCGTGTATATGCAGGAGGGAGCCGCTTGTAGCAGGAGGGGCTTTTTGGCCTGGGGCGTGGTCGTATGGGAGCTGCGTTGTCGCCTTCGGATTGCTGCTCAGGCTGGCTTTTGGGTTCTTGCAGTATAATTGGAAATGGAATAGAATTATCAGAGATGTCCTGGATTTGGGGGAGTTGCTGATGGAATGCATGGGGTGGATGGTCACTGTGTGGGAGGTGATGCAGCTATTAAACATAAGCATTCCTTCAGGGCAGCAGGGGGTGCCATATACATTTGTGGTTGGTCCTCTCACCTTCATCCTCATGTTGGTCCTCTCTAAAATGATTTGGGTGGCCATCAAAGGTAATAGTAATAAGAATAAGAATGCAAATTGATTTGAATCGAGGTTTTGCCTAGATAGTCCGGGTTGAGTTACAGATTCTTCTAGATCTAAAAAAAAAAATGCCAGTTAAATCTGTCATATTTTTTTTCTTCAGTAAAATCTCATTTCAGGGTATAGTAATTTTGTCATTGCTTGCCTGTTCAGAGAATCTTTGGAAAAAGAAAAACAACCAATTTATTGTATTGCAAATTTAATACAATTTTATTTTACCTACATCATTACAGTGCCAAATGTATTCTTGGTTTGTTTGGTTGAATGGTAAGCAGGGCACAGAAGGAATTGATTATGGCGTTGGCTAGCTGTTCTACGAAATTGTTTTTTAGTCGGAATTCGACCATATAAATTTACACTAATCACTATTTTTTTGTTGTTCTTTTTTGTTGTTCAAAATCCATTTATGAATGCAAAAATGGATTCAGTATGCTAAAAAATTCCCAAGGAACTGAGATTCTACAGAAATAATCACATAAATCTACCGATCCAACAATTTCTAGTCAGATTTCGAAAAAATATTCCCATAAAAAATCTTAATTTCTCAGAATCTTTAACCTAAGGTATTGATTATTACTCACCCAAAATAATAATAAATAAAAAACAAAAACACAGATTCATCTTAATGGAGCCGAAAACTCTACATTTAGATATTTTGGAATTTTTTTTTAATCCTATCCAAAAGGGGATAAGATGGATCTTTGAACACTATTTCAGTAATACCTTTTACACATTGATTTTCAGAGTATGCTGACACATTGATTTTCAGATTATGGCGATGTTTTTAAGGATCCATTACACCCAAAAGATCCCTACAAGGACCCACGTTCTCACTATGTTTCAAAGCAAGGATTATAATGCTTAATATGCAAAATACTATGTGGCGATCATGACCCAAAGACAAGACGATATGTCCCTTGCACCCCTTATTATTGAGCAATATATTGTTTAACTTTTGAGTAATATTTAAGAAACCTTCGTATGAATGGATGTGGTAGGGTGTTTCTAACTAGTGAAGATGCATTTTATTTATCTAATATAAATATCATTAGCTTTAAATAATCAATTATGATATTCATAATGAGTTGTTGTTGGAATATTGGGTAGAATATTCTCGCGATTTAGATCAATATGGTCATGAACATTGTTAAGATCAATTTTGGTGTTTGTGAAAATGTTTTTGTAATAAAATGCATGGATGTTTTGCAATATTCTTAGTTTTAATCCTCGCGAACTATAAATGTGATTTAGGTTTAATGTAGTTAGAGGTCAAATGTTATATTATGTTCATTGAAATAATTAATAAAAAATATTAATCATTGGTTGTGATACCATAGGGACGAAAAAGATGGGGGGGGCGGGGGTGATTTCACAAGAGAGAGGGGTCCAATGAGGGAATTATTCATGGGTATTAAATATCCAACCCACATTCTTGAAATTATTATCATTGTGCATAACCTTCTATTTGCTATTGAATATTTCCAAAGCCAATCATTAAACTCATGTAAGAAGGTGGGTGTAAGAAGTCACATCCCATAGTTATTGGAGAGCATGGGCTAAAGTACAATTAGCTTGGGGAAGAGTGCAAGTCAAGCAAGCAAGAGAAAGAGAGGAAATTTGTATGGGTAGAGGAGACAAATTTATACATTCACAATTTTGCATAGAGAACAAGTCTTTACATCCATTTTTTGGGTGGCAAGAGAGGAGTTGAGTGTTGGGAAGAACACCAACCACGTTGTGCTTGAAGACAACCATTGTTTGGTTTTGTTTTATGTTGAGAAAGAGATATGTGTGCCTGGAAATTGGGTTATAAGTCCGTAAAGCATTTTCTTATTGAGGAAATGGCTCAAGAGTCTTGTGAAGGTTGTTGTGAGCACTCCTGGATTAGATGAGAGGTTCCTAATCAACTAGGTGCATTGGAGCCTTAGAGGGAAGTGGGAAGACCTGAGAGATTGTGTGTAGTGAAGGGGGGACCCATTCCTTGAGTTGTGCAGGTTTTGGGGAACAAAGTGGAGCCTAGGTTTTGGGGTTGTTATTTGTAGAGAGTGGATAGTTAAGAGGGTCGAATCTCCTTGTGAACTCATAGCCTTAGCTCGATGGTGGTTTGTTGTTGAGAGAAAATGAATAGTAGATCCAATGGCTAGGAGATTCATCCTTCGTACACAATCAATTGGTTAATTATGAACATATAAGTGTTATGTTGTGTGATTATGTTTATTCTAATGTGCAAATGGTTTATATGAATGTTGTGTGTTTGTTGTTTACTTGCACAGTTGCATTAAAATTTTAATATATGTTGTTAGATGCATACAAGACTGTGGCATCAATCAATGGTTAAATATGTGTGTGATTTGTAGCTGGTAAGTTACAGGAAATTATTTAGCAGTAAAATCTTAATTTTAATTGTGTTTTTTGGATGTAATGTTCCTTAATCGGAGGCTGGATATGTTACATTATGGTATCATAGCTTCTAGTTCAAACACCGAGCTTGTATGACCCGTTAAAACCAATGCGTATTTGAGAAAATTCATTGTTGCAGATTTTGTTCTGTGATGAATTTGGGGAAAAACAGAGAAAATTAAAGCAAGATCCTTAAATACGTGAACAAATTCAAGGTGAATTTGCCTCATAGTCACTAAAGAAATTTTTAATGGTGTCAATATGTAAAGTTGTAGAGCTAAATTCGACCTGGAAGGTCGAAATTCATGTTTTAATGGCCACTGGAGAATTTGGGAAAAATTTGATGAATCGATGGCCGAGATCACATTTGATTATGAGATCAATGACCTAGACTCATTGTAATAAATTTAAAAACTTATAAGGTTTTCGGAGGTTGGCAGGGTCGAGCAAATCAACGATCAAGATTCATTTTCGATAGTTGGGAAAATGGGACAGATCAACGGTTTGGATTCATGTTCGGTCATTGGGAAGTTGGATTTGATCGACGGTTGGGATTTTCTTTCAGTGCTTGGAAAATAGAGAAAATTGACAGTCGAGACTCGTTGGCAAAGTTGGGTGAAGTTTGATGGATCAATGGTCAAGATAATTTTGAATGGTAGATTGATGGTCCAAATTCATCAGGGATTTGGTCCAACATTTCTAAGTGTTGGAATTGGCAACGAGAATTCGTCGACGGCTAATGGTTAGGTTGGACGATTTGGTGAAGTGTTTTGTTCTCCAACAGAATTTGTCAATGACTGTTGGTTTTTGTTTCGTTCTAATTTATCAGTTATCTACTCTGATCTTACCTTACTGTCACAGATTGACTCAGGTTCAGATTTAACAAGCTTCCAACAAAATTCCTCTAGAACTATCAGTCCCTCTGGTAAACCAGAAGGCAACGCAGTGCACATGGTGTATTGCATAGTCTCACCCAAGATAGCTATATGGGTGGTTGCAATACTCAGGTGTTTGCAGCCTGGGAGTGAGTGGAGATCTGCGATTATACTTTGTAATATTTATTTATTCAATCTAACATCTGATTAAAGCAATCATTCTACTTATGCATGTGGAATATCAGATCTAACTAGTTCCTTCAGTCATTCATCTAACATTCAATACTTAAAAATGATAGAGATGCATATATTCAATCACATAACACAAGTGTTATTGTGGTTCACCCCCCTGGGCTATGTCCACAAAGATTTGTCTCTCAAGCTCTTTATTATGGTTCAGTGATATGTCACGCCACGCGTTTTTACAGTCTTGGATCTTACAATCTCTACAGGCTTCCTGATCCCTGCGAGACTGACTAGATCACACCATGCTCCTCAGCCTGTGATCTAACCCTCGGGATCAATTTTCTCAATGCTTCTCTATCTCACCAGCTTACAGAATAGTACAGTTCTTACAAACCTTACAACTTCTGGACTCTCCCTGTTCCACTAGTCTCTCTTCCATCTCCTTTTGTCCCCTAAGTACTACTTATTTATATTATTGTCTCATTGTCCATTACAATACATTGCAAAATCCCTAACCCTAACGTCATTAGGTATTCCTTGCATGCTCCCCTCACATGTGTTTCTTTTCCTTACAGTTGTCCTTTCTACCCTTCATGCTTCTCTTCCCATGATCCGTCAGGATTTTTCGAATGACTTATGGTTGAGTTTAATTTGCATGAATTAATTGACCATTGGGAAACTTAACGAAAGAACGAGAAAAGAAAAGGAATTATACAACCATTAACATATTTGCAGATCTGAAATGCAATGAAAAACATCAAACCATAATACACAGGTTGATAATGGAGTTCGACACAACTTTGCCTACGTCTCCGGGCCTTTTCTCTGTGGGGGAGGCTTCTTTATTTCTGTTTGAAAGCTCAATAGTACATATTTACAATGCCGAATGGCTTCTAGACTGATCTGGTCATGTTCGCCCAGATCTCTGGAACCATGCACAAAAAACGGCACACAAAACGGATGTCCGGAGCTCTCAGAAACGGTCCGACAACATCTCCTCCTCAACGGCTTCCCTGCCTCAAACTGGCTTTGACTTGGCTTCTCCTCAGCATCTTTGCTCTGAATTGCTCTCAAAATTTGTCCCTTGGCCTCAAAATGGCCTTGGTTAAATAGTTGGGAAGTTGGTTATCCATCTCTAACTTCCTCCACGAATTTAGACTCCAAAAATGTCTAATAACCCCCAAAAATGGATAAAAACCATTAACAATGGGTTAATTACATTAAAATAACCAAAGGTGGTTGAAAAACCCACTTTAAAACTATATATTATAGTTATATAGGGCTTAGCCCCTTAKTCTTGGGCRCGCGCACCTTTTACTGGTCACATGAGCTTACATGTGGCCACGCGCTAGCCCTTGGGCTATGCGCGGGCCACCCCAAACGCGCTAGCACTGGTCTCATGGCTTATGGCATATACCCACGGGCTTAACACAAACCCCGCGCCCTTTTCATATAGGTCATATGACATACCATAGGACTGTGGGTCTAAACCGTTGCCAACCAACTCAAGCCCCTTCCGCGCTCGGCTCCTGGTCGCATAGCAAACAGTTATATAACCGTTGGTTTATCAGTCCTCCCACGCTCTCGGTCCTGTGGCGTGGTTACATGTGTGTCGAGGGCCGGGGCGAAGCCCCGACCCTTTTCCCCACCGGCAAAACTTCCAAACTAATTCAAATAAACTTTCGCCCGTTCCATTAACAAGAACCATACAGTGGTCTATTGGTCGGAGTGTTGTTGCGAAGGCACTGGCAGTGGGGAGGTCCGGGGTTCGAATCCCCCGGGCTAAAAAAACTTTTTGACATAGCCCTCATTGGCTAAAACCGGGGTGCCACGTGGCAGCCCGTGATTGGGCCACATGGCACCTTTACATCCACTCGATGAATGCCACGTGTCAACCATCTATTGGTCCACGTCACTTGCCGCGTCGACCTCCGTACGTCCAGTCACCTTGCCACGTCATCGTACGATCGCCACATCATCCGATCCACATCATCCTCCGTATGCCACGTCATCTGAGCCACGTAAGCTGTTGACGTCATCCCGTGCCACATAAGCTGCTGACGTCATCCCGTGCCACGTGTCACCCTTTCAGTGGTGACACGTGTCACTTCAGGATTGGTCCAGCCATACACCAAAAATGCCAAATCTGCCTGACACGTGTCACTGCCTGAGGCTGCCACGTGTCCTGTACGGACCTGCCACGTGTCCTGTACGGACTGACACGTGTCCTGTACGGACTGTACGGATAGGTACAGTCAGCATCCAAAAATTTTGCATGTTTGGCTTAGCGGACAGAATGCGATATCTCTTCTCCATACGGATTCTATTTGACAAAGTAAATATACCACCAGAATTAGGAAGACGAGCCAGACGCAATGGTGTTGGTTTCGTCGAATTCTGATCACTTTCATTTTTGAGCATTTTTCAAGCCCTGTCAGGCTTCTGAATCCGATTTCGGATCACACCTCCCCACAATAAGACCTTTTGGTCCCCAAAAGGTTACTGACCAGTCAACAAGCTCGGGATAGGCCACCCGACTTGCTCTCTGTCTCTGAACTCTATCCTGTGCACCTGTCTCATCAATATCAACTGTAACACAATCATGACAACTGACAGTATATTGTTAGCCATTTGAACCTTGTTACATCTTACTGAAGCTACTATCATCCATGTAGAAAACATTGCTAATGACAGCATCAAAAAGACGACTGTAAATGAACTGATATACTTTAGATATCTGCACGACATGAGCTTATCTTGAAGCAACTTATGATTGATTTTCCATTCAACAACCATATCTTGTTCTTGCTTAAGATCAATTACTTCATTTGAAACAACTACATTTGTTAACTTTTCCCTTGTTTGAAGTGTTTTATTTGCTTTAACACGATGAGCATGAACCACATAATCATGACCTGCTTTAGTGAACTGATATTGATTCTTTGTTCTGTAGAAGATTGCCTTACGATGAAATAAGTATGGACTACCTAAGATCATTCCACATTCTCTTAATGACACAACATCACAAGTTACTTCGTCCACATACTTAGATGAAATTGCAAATTTGATTGTGCACTGTTTTGTTATGTGCATTTGATGATGATTGCTTATCC
>ML779547.1:786207-812195 GCA_009831015.1 Picea engelmannii
ATCTCGTCGGAGGACCCATAGTCATTCACGATCATTAGATTGACGGAAGTAACGAAGGCGTTACATACCTTGACCCTTTGTCCTCTATCATCGTGAGCAACGAGAAATTGGGATCGTAAACTCCAAGACCCAAAAGGAAGAATATAGACCGTTAGGTCTCGGTCCAATTACCCGTCAACCGTTGGATCTGGAGAAGCTGCGCAAGGGTTAAGCGCGGGGGTAGGCATACGAGGAAATGATCTGAACCGTCGGATCTTAGATCATAGCCCTAACAACCGTCAGATCTCGAGAAGATGCGTCGGAGTTAAACTCTAGTGTGCAGAAGAAAAGTCCTAGCCGTTGATCTCGGAAGGACACGTGTCAACATCCCGGAGAAGTCATCGGGACAACAGGGTCATCGGGGTTTTGTTGAGTCCAAGACATCGAGACCTTGTGGTCCTCGAAATCCTGAGAACGGATCCTAGCCGTTGATCTCGGCAGGACACGTGTCAGCGTTTGGGAGGCGTCGGGATTTTTACCATCGGAGATTTGGGGAGCATAGAACCGTTACATATTGAAATCGCGATACGCGATTTCCCGATCAGATCTGGACCGTCCATTGTTCGAGGACGCGTGTCAGAGGATCCCGTAGAGTCGTGGATCGAGAAATCGGGGTTTTCGAAGATAAGGAAACTGCGTCGTTGGGAATCGCGATCGGCGATATCCCAACGGTGACATAAGCAAGGTGGGACCACTAGAGTTAGAGTGAAGGACAGGTGTCCATCATCTGGGAAGAGTCGGGAAACCCGTAGGAAAATCCCGGTACAATCATAGCCGTCCATCTGTGAGACAGGTGGCTACCATCGAGAACCATCGACGATTGGCCCATCGGAAAATCGGAGTTCTCGAGGCCATAAGAACCAGGACATCATAAGTCCCGAAACCTCGAGAATCAATCCGGGCCATCCGTCTGCGAGGACAGGTGGCAAAGGATCGGGCGCCGTCGGAGTTTTCGATGGTAAGGAAATTGTGCAACAGGAAATCGTGATCTGCGATTTCCCGATGAGATCTGAGCCGTTCATTACGAGGACGCGTGTCAGAGGATCCCGAGGGATCGGGGTTCGGCATTTCGGGTTTCCTGCATACAAAGGAATCACGACCAGAGAAGTCACGATTTAGCGATATCCGATGGAATGACACGAGGCAGTGGTGACATGGAGGAGAGAGAGAGCTCACACGTGCATAAGGGATCGGCATTTCGGGATTCTCGATGGAGAGAAAATCACGTCAGGAGAACTCGCGAACCCTGAAAGCCCGACGTAATTAACTTAACACTTAAACCTTCATCAAGGATTAATTAATGATTGTTTAAATAAGACTTGATTATATCACGAAATCGGAGATCGCGGATTCGGGGTTCAGTATGCGTCGAATATTTGTTGTGGGAAAACCCGAATCCCGACAAGGTGATACAAGGCCACGGTCACGAAGGCCGGTCATATAGACCAAGGTATAGCCAGTAGGGGCTAGCCCTTAGAGACAGAGCTCATCGAGAAAATCGGGAATCGGGAGTCTGTGAGGACAGAGGTTTGTGACAACGAAAGTCGCAAAACCCCGAAACCCCGATGAGAAGTTGTCATATAGGAACAGGTCATACGGACCAAAGGCTTAACCAAGCGGGGCTGAGACAACCAAGGGGCACATCGAAAACTCGTTCCATCGGAGATCAGGGATTCGAGAGGACCGGGACCCTTGACACCGCAACCTCCGAAACCTCGAATCCCGATATTGAAACAGGGATTGGCATTTTGCAAGTGCAGGTTTCTGGAGATTTCTCATTTGTGGGAGATTAATCATAATTTTTTTTAAATTACGATAGTGGGTGTGTTACAGGTTGCAATACTCGGGTGTTTGCAGCCTGGGAATGAGTGGAGATCTACGATTGTACTCTGTAATCTTTATTTATTTATTCTAACATATGATTAAAGTAGACATTCTACTTATGCATGTGGAATACCATATATAACTAGTTCCTTCATTCATTCATCTAACATTCAATACTTAATAACGATAGAGATGCATATATTCAATCACATAACACAAGTGTTACCATGGTTCACCCCCCCAGAATACATCCACAATGATTTGGCTCTCAAGATCTTTATTATGGTTCAGTAATATGTCATGTCGCGCGTGTTTACAGTTTTGGATCTTATAATCTCTACAGACTTCCCGATCTCTGTGAGGATGACTAGATCACACCAGGCTCATTAGCATGCAATCTAACCGTCGGGATCAGGTTGCTCAATACTTCTCTAGCTCACTAGCTTATGAAATAGTATAGTTCTTAAAAACCTTACAAATTTCGGACTCTCCATGTTCCACCGGTCTCTCTGCCATCTCCTTCTGTCCCCTAACTACTACTTATTTATATTCTTATCTCATCAGCCATTACAATACATTGCAAAAACCCTTACCATAACATCATTAGGTCTTCCTTGCATGCGCGCCTCACATGCTTCCCTCGCACGTGCTACTTTTACTTCCAGTTGTCCTTTCTTCTCTTCGTGCTTCTATTCCCAGAAATATCCTTTTCCCTAGAATGGATCTGTGTCCAACAATGTGTCCAACAATGACCAATGGTCTAGTCAGCCGATTCAGTGAAGTGTTTTGTTCTCCAACATAAATTGTCTATGACCGATGGTCGGGTCGACTAAATTGTCAAAGTGTTTCATTCTCCAACATGAACGGTCGATGGTCGATGATTGGGTCGGTCGAGTTGGTAAAGTGTTTCATTTGATCGAAGGGAAATGTTGATGGTTAATGGTCGATGATTGGTTCGACCAATTTGGTGAGGTGTTTGGATTTGTCCAAGGGAAACTGTCAATGGTCGATGAAGAAAAGAGGAGGATGATGTGTCATTCCACATTAGCATCCATGTGTCATGCCACATAATCCAAGTTGACACCTCAGGATAACATGTCATGCCATGTCAACATCCACATGTTGTGTCACATTAGCATAGTTTTCACGTCATCTAAGAGATGGTTGATGACCAATGGTAAGGAGTTTCATCTGCCAATGAAAATCATCGATGGCCGATGGTCGGGTTGTTAAATTTAGTGATGTATTGCAAAAAAAAATTCAAAGGAAAGGGTCGATGGCTGACGGTCGAGTCGACAGTTTTTGCAAAGTGTTGTGCATATCGAAAGGATAACACCTATCACCAATGGAGTCGAATTAATAGTCCAAATTTATTTGAGTTGATGATCGACGATGGAGATCCCTCTGCGGGATTCTAGAAGGTTTAGTGTATCAATGGTTGAGATTTCTTCCAATTTGAGATATATGACTCAAAGTAAAAGACTGTTAAAACAGTAAAATAGTCAATTTTGTATGGAATTTTGTGATTTTTGAAGGTCATTAACTTGTAGGATAATTTTGAAGGCCTAAACGACATTTTTAGGAAATCAAAATCCACAAGAAACAAGTGTAGCACAATATATATTTAGTACACTTTTATGTTCATTTTAAATAAAAGAAATTGGAGAGATATTTCCAACGAGCTATCCTAGATGCAAAACATATGGCGTATGAGAAATTTATCGCTGAAATAGTCAAGGTAAAATTTCGGTACCAGTTTACTTCTAAAGGGTATAACTCCTTGCTCAATTTTTTTTTCGAGGCACAAGATCAGTCTGCGGAAATATATTGAATCATAAAATACAACTATGGAGCCATATTTGGAATATAGGTATGTAAAAATATATAGGGTGAGAGAGAAAACACATGTAGCTTACAAGACTAGAAATGTAAAACAATAAAAAATTATGTGGGCCATAACTAACAACCTGGAGCTCGGTTAAGGGTGAAATTGTGACATATTATTCATAAGTTAGAAATGGGCATACCCAATTGAGCTTCTTCCAAAATCCCAAAGGATTTGGTGTAGGGATGCATGGTCAAGGATAAAATTGTTATGCCAAGAGAAAGTGCAAAAGGACAAAGTTTTCATTTCCAGGTTGTTGCAGCTTTTGATTGAAGCATCAGTTTGACAGTATGAGAGTTGTTGTGAATTTAGTGTTAGTATTATTATATATGTCACATAGAAAAAATTTCTCCGTAACTAACAAAATTACTCATGTAGGTGGCGAAAGTTGGTGTTTGAGATTAGTTGCACCAGGGGGAAAGGTGCACAAAAAGGGTAAATTGGCAATATTCAATTGCGTATAAATTTCTTCTTAGTACTTAGAATTGAGAAAGAAAGTAGTAATTGAAAATATATTAGATAGGAGAATATAGATGTCAATTCATATTTTTGTTTTAAGCCAAAGGATCCATAAGGGATCCAAAGGAAGGTTACTGGTGGACTTGAAGGACACCATTGAGCAGAATGGAAATTTCAGGAAGCCATAATTTTTGGATTGAAAATAAGATTGAAGCATGAGTATATTCATTGGAAAGGTAATCTATAAGAAAACATGACAAAAGTTCTAAGTTCTCTATGGGAGCATCATGTTTCTCCATAAAGTTTCATGAAAAAATGGAATTGGATTCCTTGAACCATGTAACTAATCTATGTGAGGATTTTTCCAAATAATGTCAAAAATTGGAGAAACCTTCCCAGATGATAGAGGTGAGTGCCATAAGTGATTTCTAGGTAGGGAAGAGTATTCAAACTCATGATGGTTCCTATGCATAAGTATGGAGGCACATTTGAAATGCAATAGCTTAGAAAAGTAAAAAAAAGGTTGAGCTTATTAACAAGGCATTGATTAATAAGCATAGGAGCACTCTAATAGAGAGTGTCACGTGAAGGATTTCTAGCAAAAGGATAAGATTCCACAATTGAGGATTGTGTGGGTCTGTTCTAGATTAATTCCAGGGCCCATTGGATAGGAAATCATATCAAGATTATACAATTGGCTAAAGCATCAAAGAGATGTAGAAGTGCAAGGATGCAAAGAAGGTGATGCAAGGATGACAAAGGACTAATGAAGAGTGGAGAAATATTAGTATTCAAATTATATAGAGTTTAAATTACTTGCAAAGGAGAATCAACAAAGGTCTGCACATGAGACATGAAGCCCATAGGTGATAAATGTCATCTACGTGCACAAGGAGTTAAGGAGGACTCCACAGCCTAGAAGGTACAAATATAATGAAGGATACAAAGCTTGCTACAAGAGAAGGAAAAAAAATGATAACATGAGATAAGGTGAGACTCATGGGTGGATGAGTCATATCTATGTGAAAGCATAGGATTGCAGGAAGAAGGAACTATTAGCTATGATATAGCATTTTTGTCTAAAGTACCCAAAGCAAGAAAGTTGTTTATATTATCAGAGTGCACAATGGAAGCATGGTACATGTGCAAATGGAGGAAAGTAGCATTCCATTTGGAGAAGAGTGGTATTGAGTGGCCAAGTAGTGCCTCACAACAAATCACTCAATGAAGTGGAGAAAATAATTTCAAATTGAACAAAGCCATGGATGGCAAATGATATTAGAAATATGCCATACAAGAAATATTTCAAAATGTTGAAATGCCATAAATGATAATGGTGTTTTAAGACTGCTTTGTTCAAGGAAATGGGGAGTGTTAATATTTAGCTAGAGTAGTGCATGTTATAGAACTATGAATATTGAGAATTTTTATCCAAAATATGTTGGGATATGATTCCCTGCATAAAGAAAGCAGTTGTGAGATGGCAACACTAGTGGATATAGTGGATGGAAATGTAGAATGACCAAGTGGGGTTTGGTCGGAAGTTCAGAGTATGGGCCAATGGTGTACACTTGAGAAGAATGAAAATGCATAGGGAAACAAGGTTCTATAAGAATTCAAGGATAGACATCTACAACAACAACAAAATAAATAAATAAAGTCGGAATAAATATGCATTGGAGTGCATGATAGAATTGATGCATGATGCACACAATAAAGATAGAATGCATGTGCTTTAAATAGGCATGAAAGATTAAATTTATAATGCATATTAATGTGCATTGGTGTGTGTGGGCATGCTTGGACATGCTTGTGGCATGATTACAGACTGAAGGTAGTATGTAGTTGTGTGTAAAATAATGCAAATATGATAATTGGGTATGACTAATGATGGATCATGTATCCAAGAAAATTATTATAGCATGGTTGAAGATGTTGATGATGTTGATGATGTTGTTGCATCTAAAAAATATCCATATGAAGACAAAGGAGGATGGTAAGAGTGTTGACCAAGATAATTGGTGAAGGGATTTGGCGAGCTTCTACAAAATATCGAATGATTAGATAGAATTAAATTGATAACAACCATGCAAGTATGCATTTGGGGTTGTTAATATGCATAAATGCTTAAGGGAATTGAGGTAAGAATTCCCTCAATCAAATTTTACCATTTCAAGTTGATGAAAAGGAAAAAGACCTTGAGTACACACATGCTATGTAATGCTTGAATGAAATTATGATAAATTTAATTGCATATTGTGTTATGTTGGTTATGAGTTCATAACCATCTTAAGTCAGGAAACATTACTCATGTTGTAGCAACGAATTCCATTAGAGATAGTCATGTGTGAGGCCATGATGTGGTTGGAAATGGAAGGGATATAGTTCCATACAAGTGCATGATGGATTTCCCCCTGTATAACCGATGTTTGGGCTGCAACCTCTTTGTCGACACAAGATAGTACTAAGAGAATTATATTCCTAGTGTTGTGTATGGGTTGAAGAGGAACGTATCCAAAGGATCAGATGGGTAAATGTGGAAGAGTTTGGATAATATGTTAAGATGATGGCTAGACCTTCCAAATCACATGGTGGAATACATGACATAGATATGTGGTATTCCAAAGTCAATGAAAGAAAGCATTGTGTGGATGTGGCCATGGGCATTGGCACATTAGGTTGTTGATAATGTGTGATTGCATTATGAAAACCTTGGTATGCTAGACAATACAGGTACAAATAATGATGGTTTCATTCCATTTAATATGAATAATAGTTGGAAGTGATTGAATTTTAGACTGATATCATTTTAAAATCACTTCATGGATTGATTGGAAGTGATGCAATGTGATGATAATGTACATGTATACTGAAAATAGTTTGGTTGAATGAAAGTTGAGACAAATTGCAGGAAAAATGGTATTGGATATGGAAATGGTGTAAGTCCATAAGGAGGACCAATGCCTTCTGTTGCAAGAGCCAAACACCTTGAGAAGAAATCTCATGCTTGGGAAACTTAGTTTCCTATATGTAAAATAGATTTGGAAATTAATAAGTAAAATTTCTATGATGATATCTCATATTGATTGTATATGTGTGATACAAATGAGATGATGGTTGTTAAAGCTATAAATATCAAGAAGAATGATATTGTTACGATGATGGAACCCTATGACTACCACAAGTTATAAATATCTAGTGAAATTTTGGTAGTGATTTTGTGCCCCCCTTGTGCAAGAACACCTTGGAAAATGATGGATCACATGAGGCATTGTGCAACAGTGAAGGGGATGCCTGATATTGGAGGGTGAGGATTGAAAGGGAGAGGGAACTCAAGAATGCATAAGACAAGGTGGCTAGGATCATGAGGGTGTGTCAGAAAGGAGAACAAGTTGAATAATTTGTGTGGCCGCTTGTGAAATAGAGAAAAAACCACATGAATAAGTGATTGTTTTCATTATGTTAATCATGATGAAAGATGGGCTAATTGTTGTTCAATGCATTTTAATTGTTTTCCTTATTAAATGTTGTTTGTTGTGCCTAAATGACATTTCTACATCCGTGTTTTCATGTGACTAAATGCTTTTGTGTGTATGTTTCATTGTCACTATGTATGTTAAGTTGATTGCGTTATGTTTTAAAATTGTTATGGGTAGTTGCATGAGATTTTAGGTCATGTTGTGTATTTTCTTTCCACCAGAGTTTTGTTAAGATGTTGTGCAGGAGGTGTAATTGCAAGTATTTGAAAGTTGGGGATTCCATTATCACATTTGGAGTTCCTAGAGCCACAACTCAGAGACTTCATGTTTGACCTTGTGCTAGAACTGTGGAAGGGAAGTGGTACATAATAAGGGACTGCGGTGCAAAGAAGGGGGTACACTTCCTTGGGTTATTTCGGTTGAGGGGAACACATGTTTGTTGGTTGGAATTGTTGTGGTAATCGAAAAAGTATGAAAGATATTGTAGTTGGAGACAGAGGAAAGTAGTGCAATCCGTGAGGAAAGAAATACTACTAGTTGGAATTGCTACCACAATGATGAATTGTGAAATTATCTTGCACGGTTTGGGCCAGGGAGCCTAAGTATATATGGTTTTTTGGACAGAGTGCCTATGTATGTATATTATTTTGGGAAAAAGTGCCTATGTAATTTTTCTTAGGTTGGAATGCCTGTGTGATTTTGGACTGGAGAGACTATATGTTGATTAATGGTCGTGGAATTTTAGCACAGGGGTAGACCCAGGGTTCAATGCTTCAACATCGCACCAAAAAAACTATCGGCCCTTTCGGTAACACCTGCGAAATAGATGAAGTCTCACCCAAGGTAGAGGCAGGGGGGGTTGCAGGACTGCAGTGTCTACAACCTAGCTGGGACATAGGTCTGTGATCAAAATACTCAACAGATCACTTAGTAGTTAACATTCATTAGATTTACCCTTATTCACATCGCAGATTCAAATACCAATTATAGAAAAATGCAGTATTTATCAAGATCAAGCACATCTAATCATCAAACACATAGCCTTACAATAGATCCAACATTCATTCTTATCATAAATGACTTAAGCATTCATAGATCTATCTATTATAACATTGCACTAAGAAAATACAAGAACAATATAGCACAAAGCACAATAACACAGGATATACGTGGTTCACCCCCAGCGTGAGGCTACATCCACCAACTCTTTGTCTTCTTTATTATCTTCTTTCAATCTTGTTACATGCACAGAGCCACACAACCCACTCTGCATAGGAAAAGAGATCTGTGTGCACCTCGCTAGATCCTCCTTCCCCAAGTTTGGCACAACACAAAGCCTTCTTACGATCACTTGCACTTAGCTCTGCAAGTTCTCAACACACAGTATGCACAGAGCATTTACAACTATTTGCACTTAGCTCACTGGCTTACAACTTACTCTTCTTACATCGCCTAGCTATCTATTTATATATTACAAAAGGGGCCTAAATATGGGTAAGACCCATGGGCTAACATCCCATACCCGTTACATAAACCCTGAACCGAAAAATCACACAAAAGGGGGCGAGATCCCACAATCTCCGCTTCGTCTTCGACCAGCCTGTCGAAGTCCCAAAAATGGTCAAACACGACCAAGGTTCTCCAAAAATTGATCGAGGGCCAACATGCCCCCAACACTCACTTGTGACTCGTCCCAAGTCACTCTGATCTGAGAAACTCTTCTTTGAAGGCCTCGAGCTTGGCTCGAGCTGCCTCAACTTGTTGTTTCTCCAGAGCCTCCTGCTTGGTGAACTCCTTAATGACCTTCTTGGTGACAGGTCCTTCCAAGAATTGTTCCACTGAGGTGACCATTTGTTTCAGTTGTGTGCCTTGTCCCTCAATCTCCTCAAAAAGTGTGCAGGCTTCATCTTGTACCGACTGAAGTCTCTGGGTCACTTCCATGAATTTACTCTGGATGGCATGGACCTGTTGCTAAACTGTGCGTTGTTCCTATGACATTTTCATCTTCTCAATTGCTGAAATCAGTTTTAGCTGTGCTTTCACTGTCGATGCTTGTTTCTTTGCCTCATGGAGCTGTGACTCCAATGTCCTTAGTTCTGGGTCCCCTGCAAGGTGCTCACAGGTCTGCGCACTTCGACTGCTTAATTGATTGCATTCTAAGGCCAATGCCTTGATTATTTCGACTACGCTCTGAGAAATTTCTTCCCTCTGATATCGCACTTCCTGTGGAGTGCTTGGCATGGCTTGCAGTTCCAATTCTGCCACTCTTGCTTGAAGCTACTGAATAGCTTCAACGATCTTCTCCACTTGAATCTCCACTATGTCTTCTTCTATCTGTGTGAGGCCCGACATAGAGCGAAGTGCTCTAGTGAATGCATCCTTGAATCCCATCTGATTTTTGAGCAGTTGTTCTTTTTTCTTCTGGATCTACAATTTATCCTCTGCAAACTTCACCTGAAGGTCATCTTTCTCTTACTGCGCAACCCGATGTTGTTCTAGGGATTCTTATTTTTCTTGATTTAATGCCTCTGTGGCATGCTCCTTTTCCTCTTGGATGTGACGAAGGCGAGCCTCTATCGATTCTACTAATCTCCGTAGCTGGGCAGGCTCATCTCCTACTTCTATGTACCCTGCTAACAATGACATAGTAGACACTATGTGGCTCGAATAAAGAGCTTGTTCTACCCCTTTGAGCTCTGCCTCGATCCTGTCAAACATTGTCTCTTGTTTGGCTTCACTTCGCTACAAAATTTCCTCTGAGGTATCTAATACACCGATGATGATGAGTTCAATATCATCTACCATGAGCATAGTCTAAAATGGAGGTTTATTGGCTTTTGACTTCTTTCACAATGAAGGTTTCTTTGAGGAACCCTTTATTTTCTTGGATGTCTCAACCTCCGTGATGGGATCCTTAGGCGGTGTCACTTCACCATGTTCCTGTTTGTTTTCTTCCCCTTCATCCTTTTCTTTGTCTACTTCATCATCTCCTCCTCCTTCAGGTGAATCTGGTGTAGTTTCCTTTGATGCACTATTCAATTCTTGTAATTATTCCTTCTTCTTCCTTCTGCTGCTGCTAGGTCCATCATACTCTTCTCGAGTGACTACAGGACTTCCGATGAGGTTGGGGTTGGAGAGTTCTGTCTGTTCGACCAATACAAGTAACTCTGTAGGCCATTCCTTGGTTATTTCTTCCATTTCCTCCTCTATGAGTTTGTAATAGGACTGGAGCTCTTCCTTGTGTTCGTCCCCATGCATAGTGATGTAAATAAAATGCCTATCTACACGGAACTTCACAAGTGGCCTGAACCTGTGCAGGGTATTTGACGTCATGCGAGGGAAATATTCAATGGCCCTCTTCAGCTGTAAATAATATGCGTGGAATACCGTATTGGATTGACATTGTTTTTCCATGTCACTCGAATACTAGAGCGTAGTGAAATTCGCGGACAATGGTTAAGACGACTCAATTTCAGGGAAGGTCGCTCCTTGTAGCATCTCCCAAGTAATGAAGGCAATGAGAATCAAGAACCAGGTACAATGAAACTCATAGTCCTGGTCCTGTGCTTCATGGAAATATTGCTACAACTGGTTGATGAGGTATCTCACCTAGTTCATTTGCATCCCTTCGATGCATTTTCCTGTGAGGTTGACGATGAACCTCGTGACTTGCGTTGGTCGATTCTTCCTTATGAGTTTACCTACGATCAACTAGAAAGCTAGGCACACTGCACCATTCTGGATGGAGGCTACCTTGTAGCCTCATTTCCCTTTCTCTACATCGTCGTAAGTTTCTTTTATGCGCTGCGCCAGGGTGTGATCTGCAGCCTTCCCTAGGTAAAAATCTTGAGGGTCGAGTCCTTGCATCCTTAATCAAGTGATCCGATGGATCAACGCTAGATATACTGTGATGCGCTGATCCAACCACAAGTAACCACCATGGTATCATGACAGGAGGAGTTTAACACATGCATTAACCTCTTGATGTCTGTCGAAGTGTGGTATCTTCATCACGTTAAGGATGGTTGATCTTGTGATGTCCATGGTCCGCGGTTGGGGGATTATCTTCAAATTCTTCCCTGTTGTCTTTGTCAAATACTTATATGGTGAGAGCATGCCATAGTTCTTACAGTCTCCCAAGTTGAAGTCACTGATATTTAGCGTCATAATCTGTCCTAATTGCAGTCCAATTGCACGTATCCCGTTCGGGAGGCACGCAATAATCCGTGTATAGTAGAAGTCCCTTGGGATGCTATCATGACTAATCGCACTAGCCAGAGGTGAGATATAGTCGGGTAGGATTGATGGGATGAGATTCTCATTCACCAAGTCATCATGATGCTTAATTCTCTTCTCTGTTGTAGTTCGGGAGGGCCCAGATTGACGTGCAGTCGATGGGGATGCTTACACTCCTCTTGTCGATGAGGCATGTACTCCTATAGATAGGACCTTCTCAGCCATGAGGTCTATGAGGATTTCTTCGACGAATTTCTCTACTATGCTAAGGTCGCCCAACATACACGCTCGATATCAAATATCTCGAGTCGGTGAACAAACAATCAAGGTAGCATAACGAATGGCAAGGTTACAATAAGAACTGCATGAAAGTGATTAGTTCTTTGTGGGATCAGATAATCATAATTGGAAAAAGTGTCCACGGTAAGACAATCGACGGGTTAAATAGATGAAATCGTAACGGATTCCTCCAATGGGAAGAAATGCCTCGATCAATACAATTCCATCCGTTATGGCATGGTCCCAATGGTCCAATGGCGAACGTTCCAGAAATAAATGTGTTTCTAGACGTTTTGGAGCATCGTTATAACGGTCAAGATGCCTCCAATAATCATATTGATTCACCGTGGCGAAGTGCCAGTCGGTGTTGTTATGATATTCTGGCAAGGTTCAAGTTCTGCAAACCTTCCTTCTGCGAAGTCCTCCCTAGAATCTTCTGCAATTTTTCTAGATTTGCTTTCTTCTTACTGAGCTTTCTGGCTTTCTTCCCTGTGATCTGTGTCTCTGGATTCCTCTTTCCATTATTTTTCTTTTCTTTTCTTAGCATAGTTGTTACACATTATTTTGGTCACTCTGGTGATGTCCCTACAATGATGTATTCAGGCTTCGACAAGGACTTTTTTCTTGAGAAAAGTGACTGTTGTCTTCTTCCAAAAAACACATTTTTAAGATGAGTTTGCAGGCTGCCTATGTTATAGGGTGCGAAAATCCTTGATTCTCGCAGGCAACCCATACTTTGAGTGCAAATTGTTCACAGTATTCTCTATAGGTAGGGTGCAAACCTGTTTTTAAGCTTGGAAAAGAGGAAAGGTCATGAAGGTTCTAGAAGGGAATCTTCTAGAAAATGAGTTGGCATTCGCATGGTTGGCATTCTACTGACTTCTCAGATTTGGTGGGATCACCCTCATCCATTTAAGCCTCTCTCCTTCTCCTATATATTGAAAGGCTTCTCATGGAAAAGGTTAAGCAAGATTGAATGAGGAATTGGTGAAAGAATTGTGTGAAGAACTCTGCTTGGATAGAAGCTTGAAGACTCTATTTGGTTTATCAAGTTGTATGGATCTTCTTCATGCAAATGTAGAGAAAGTGTGTGTGTTGGAACCAAGGGTCACTGAAAGGAATCTTGCGACATCAAGGCGATCCGGTTGTATCTTCTACTTTCATTTAATATAATACAGTGGCATGTCCCTTTCCCATAAAATCACTCTTATTTTATTGCATAACTCCTTGATCATATGCATAGGTTGACATTGAATATACTTTGCTATCTTCACTTTGGTTGGTATGTGTTGTCTTGGACCTAATTTCACAAGAGCACTAGAGCGAAGCAGGAACAACAGAGACTTAAGGAAGTGATATAAAGGTATGCCACTCGTTCCTTCTGGGTAGTAGATTCAATGACTGCAACTTAGAGAAAGAGTCGTGTCCTGTCCTGTTTTGTTGTAGATCTAGGTGGATCTAGGGAGATCTGTTAGTGTCCACACCTACTGAATTATCCGATAACAATAGTAACTTCACACTATTGAGTATCTTTCACAAGGTTAGAGTATAATACTTCTTCTCTTACTATTTCTGGAGTAGGTGCTCTACTCTCTTGCATGGATAAGTTCTTTAAGCCTTCTTGCATTCTTTCGACTTTGACAGCCAGGTCTTTGGCCCTCAGTTGCTTCGACTTGTCCTCTTGTTCTTCTACTAAGCGCTCTATTCTCTTAGCCATGAAATTTCTTAATTCTTTCTTTTTCTGTTCCATAGCTTCCTCTTCTTCTTTTCTTCAGATCTGATCTCTCTCAATCCAATTCCTTCCTAACAAAAGTGCAAAAGGAGAACTATTCTCAACAAACTTAATGACCTCGAACTCTTCTTTTGTCGATGCTCCATGAGTACTCATAGGTACATGAATAATTCTTCCACATAGGGTTATCATATTTCCTTTAAACAATCCTATTCCTCCCAATGAAGGAATCATAGCAGGATTTCCTAAGATTTCCCAAGTACTTTATGTCATAATGTTCACCTGTGTTTCTGCATCCAATACACAGTCTATGTCGAAGTCTCCTATTATTGTTTCTATGCACTCTTTCTCTTTTAAAATCTCTGATAAATCGACGTCTCTGTGATCATTTAGTGTTTCTTTCATATGCAATAATATAGCCTCTGTTTCTTTCTAGTTCTTTAGCATATTCTTAGTCTCTTGACCTTCCTCATGGTTTTCTTGTCTCATGTTCATGTTTTCAACTTTAGAAATCATTCTAGGGCAATCCAAAACTTCATGTCCAGTAGCCTTACAACAAAGGAAAATAGGACCTCTACCAGGTCATTCCTTAGCAAGATGTCTCGGTCTTATGCAATTATAACAAAGAGTCAATCCTTTCTTTCTCTTGAACGATCCCCAACCTTTCCTGTACTGCACACTGGGATCACAATGATAGACCTGCAAAAAATTATTTCTAGGATCCTGCATTCGCTTGTTAGTCCAAAAATTCTTTCTATGCATAGGGATAACATATCTTTCACTATTTTTATCATATCTATTCATATCACATCTTCTTTCTTCTAGTTGTGCCCTAGTTTTCAGACTAGGATGAAATCTATCAAATATACCTAGATCCATTCTTTCAAAACAAAAATTTCCACTTATCTTACCTTTATTAGAGCATAAAGCTTTAAAATCTTACCTCTTTTCTTCAGATCAGACTTCTCTTCTTAGCACAGAGCCTCACAAGTCAAGTAGAGTACTGTGCACTACGGAAACAAATCTATGAACATATCTTTCTCTTTTCTTCAGTTCCCAACAATCAAAGTTTCAAGTCCCGACAACAGAACCATTTGTTGGCACATGGGTATACCTAGGGTTCAATGCTTCAACAATGCACCAACAAAACCCTAACTACCGGCTCTTTCGGCAACACCTACGAAGCAAATGAATTCTCACATGAGGTAGAGGCAGGGGGGTTGCAGAACTCAGGTGTCTACAACCTAGTTGGGACACAGATCTGTGATCACAATACTTAACAGAGCACTTAGCAGTTAACATTCATTCGATTTACCCTTATTCACATCGCAGATTCAAATACCAATTACAGAACAATGCAATATTTATCAAGATCAAGCACATATAATCATCAAGCACATAGCCTTACAACATATCCAACATTCATTCTTATCATAAAGCACTTAAGCATTCATATATCTATCTATTATACCAATTCACTAAGAAAATACAAGAACAATATATCACAAAGCACAATAACACAAGATATACGTGGTTCACCCCCAGCACGGGGCTACGTCCACCAACTCTTCGTATTCTTTATTATCTTCTTTCAATCTTCATACATGCACAGATCCACACAACCCACTCCACATAGGACATGAGATCTACGTGCACCTTGCTAGATCCTCCTTCCCTGAGTTTGGCACAACACAGAGCCTTCTTATAATCAATTGCACTTAGCTCTGCAAGTTCTCAACACACAGTATGCACAAAGCATTTACAACTATTTGCACTTATCTCACTGGCTTACAACTTACTCTTCTTACATCGCCTAGCTATCTATTTATATATTACAAAAGGGGCCTAAACATGGGTAAGACCCATGGGCCGACATCCCATACCCATTACATAAACCCTGAACCCAAAAATCCCACAAAAGGGGGTGAGATCCCATCATCTCCACTTCGCCTGGCACTTTGTCTTCGACCAGCCTATCGAAGTCCCAAAAATGGTCAAACACGACCAAGGTTCTCCAAAACCCGATCGAGGGCCAACATGGAACACAAATTGTCAAATGAATGTACACGTGTAGCATGTTGTGCACCAAGGACAATGAAAAAACAAGGGGGAGGGGAATGTAACATTCCCAGTTTTAATCCCCATGAACTACAACTTAATTGTATAAATGTGATTTAGGTTGGTTAGTCGATGTGTTGGGGTGAAGAGCCTATATTGGTTTAATGTGGTTGAATGCCGAATGTTATATTATGTGCATTGAAATAATAAAAAAACATAGTATTCATTGGCTACGATATGAGAGGTATGAAAATTATAGGAGGCTATAATTCCATAAGAGAGAGAGGTCCAAGGGGGAATTATTCATGGGTATTAATCCAACCCTCATTCTTGAAATCATTGCCATTGTGAATAACCTTCTATTTTCTATTGAGTATTCCCAAATCCAATCATTAAACTCATGTAAGAGGGTGGCCGGTGTGAGGAGTCACATACCATATTTATTGGGGATCATGGGATGAAGTACAATCAACTTGGGGAAGTATGCAAGTCAAAAAAGAAAGAGAAAGAGAGGAAATTTGTATGGGTAGAGGAGGCAGAGTTAGACATTCACATTTTTGCATAGAGAGCAAGTTTTTACATGTAGTTTTGGGCACCAAGAGAGGAGTCGAGTGTTGGGAAGAGAACCAACAGTATTGTGCTCGAAGGAAACCATTGTTTGGTTGTGTTTTGTGTTGAGAAAGAGACTTGTGTGCCTACAAATTAGGCTGTAAGCTTGTAATGTGTTTTCCTATTGAGGAAATGCCTTAAAATCCTTGTGAAGGTTGTTGTGAGCACTCTTGGAGTACCTGAGAGGTTCCTCTTCAACGAGGTGCATTAGAGCCCTAGAGGGAAGTGGGAAGATCTGAGGGACTTTGTGTAGTGAAGAGGGGATCCCATTCCTTGGGTTGTGAAAGTTGTGGGGAATAGAGTGGAGCCTAGGTTTTGGGGCTGCTATGTGTGGAAAGTGGATAGCTAGGAGGGCCATATCTCCTTGTGGACTCATAGCCTTAGCTAGGGGTGGCCTGCTATTGAGATAAAATGAATAGCAGTGCCTATGGATATGAGTTTTATCCTTCATACAAAGCCAGTTGGTTAATTATTAACAGATAAGTGTTTTGTTATGTGATTATGTTTATTCCGCTGTGCAACTGGTTTATATGAATGTTGTGTGTTTGTTGTTTTCTTGAACAATTGCATTCATGTTTTAATATATATTGTTAGATGCATTCAAGACTATGGTATCAATCAAATGGTCAAATATGTGTGTGATATGTAGTCGATAAGCTACAAGAAATTATTTAGCAGTAAAATCTTAATTTTAAATGTGTTTTCCACATGTAATGGTCCTCATCCATAGGTTGGGTATGTTACATGTTTCAGGATTTTAGAGATAACAAGACTGTGGGCATTAATGTTATCCATCCATCCAATTTTCAATTTCTTGGTTGCAAGAGAAGATTTGAGGTCGAAAATGGGTCTCAAAACAAAAAATGTGCTATCAACATCAACTTTAAAAGAACCAATAGGATTCAACATGATGATTTCCACCATAAGTCTAAATAGTTTTGGACGGAAAGAAAAAAACTACTTTTTTTATTGTATTTTCGGCTTATCTCTTTATAAGTTACTCAAATTTGAAGTCTAGGCACTTAGTGGAGGATGAATTAAATTCCACATCCAACGAGTATTGTTACTGCATACTTTTAAAAGTCCCATAGTGACATGAACTAAAAATACATGAAAACAAATGTGTTATAACACATTTGTTTTCATGTATTTTTAGTTTATGTCACAGTGGGTCTATTAAAAGTATGCAGTACGGGTACTGATCGGTGGATGTGGAATTGACTTCAACATCCAATGAGTGTTGGGAATGTGTTATATTCTTTACATGGTTATCTCCATGTGTGATTCATATGTGTTGGGGGGGTTGGTTGGGTCCCCCTTGCTCAGGGATTTTGGGGTGGAGTCCTTGAGGAAATGTTTTTGGGTTGTTTTTTGCAAATGGTTTTTGGCCTTTTGCCAATGGTTTTCTGCCAATAGTTTTTTATCCCATTGCAATCTAATCTCAATTAAGCGATTAGATTTGTAATCTAATTTGGGTTAATGGATTATGTTTTTGGAAGTTGCAGAATACATAAATATTGTATTATGTATAGTCAAATTAATATAATGAAGAATATAGAAGTGTGTCTCTAAGGTTTGTTGGTTTTCCTAGTTAAGGGTTTCTAGGGTAAATATTTGTGTATTGTGTGTATGTCATTATTGTTCTTTCTATTTTTCATAAGAATTTGTATGCATTGTTTCACTTCAAAGGTTTAAAACTCACAAGAAGTTCCTACACTTGAAATTTGAGTGAACCTATAAGGATATAAGTCGAAAATACAATAATAAAAAAATAGTTTCTTTATTTCCATTTGCAAATTCTTAACTCTTATTTTATTATTTTCCTTAGGAGGTCCATTTTAGACCTCAAAATTTCTCTAGTATGCCAATAGATGGTGATAAATTTCTCTATTAAGCTGATAGATAGCGATGGATTGGTTGAATGGTGTCTTTAATGAAGGGTTGCATATGGTGTGATATGGGGTTAGATACAATTTTAATTAGGTGAGACAAGTGGTGAAAAATAATGGACAAACTCCTTGAACCAACTGAGTATGGTATCAACCTTATTCCCATGAATTTTAAAGTATTTTTCAAATTGTATGGTCATGATTACAAAAACATCCATGATTGTTGATTCTACTCTAATAATAACTTAGAAGAGAGCTCTCTAGTCTTAAGTTATTTTGAGATTTAAAGGCATTAATAAGAGGGATTAACCTTGCCCCCATTCAACACTTAGTTATGTTTCCTCTCTTTCCCATAGATAAATTTTAATAATGAAAAATACATGTATCAAACTTATCCCATTGAATGTTAAAGGCTTGTCTAAATCTTATGGCCATGCTTACAACTATATCCCTGATTGTTGATTCCACTTTGATAATAACTTCCATTCTTGAGTTATTTTGAGATCTAAGGGGGTTAAGAATATGGATTACCCTTTCTCCCATTTAATATGTGAAAATTCCAATCCTACGTGATTAAATATTTTATGATATCAATTAAACAAGTAATTGTTGAATTTAATTAATGCTGAAATTAAATTCAAATGATAGCATTAATCACACAATTGCTAGAAATTAAATAGCAGAAGTATAAAAATTAATTTCACACATACACAAGTAATCACTCCTTCAAACTCAACTTTTCATTCATTTAAAAAACTTACAAGGAAAGCTCCACAATTTTCCTAAAAGAATAGCACTACACGGTTACTGAAATCGCCATGAACTGAGCGAAATGCCTACCTAAGAAGTACATTGTGGTGTATGGACTATACAACCATATGTAAATATTGTACAAACACTTGTACAATATATCCATATGACTATATGGATCGTGGTATTTCATGTATGACTGTACAGAGCTATATGAATTTCTATCTAGTATTGTGCACTACCCAAAAATATCTCTTCCCTGGTTGCTCTCTCTCTCTCTCTCTCTCTCTTTCTTAGTCACTCAACCTTTTCAGTGTTGAACTATCTATCTTGACCTTTCTTTATACTTTTAGTTGAGACCTTACCCTAATCTGGTTATGAGATTACTTCTAGTCTCAGTCACGCATGCATGAAATGCACTTTTTAGACTCAACTGTTAAAAATTAGACTTTCACTTTTTCACTGAAGTGAATTACAAAATGGAATTACTTTTTGAAAATAGAATTACTTTTCAAAAATATATTACTTCTTTCTCATTCCAATGAACTTGTGCAAAAGTCCCTATCTGAGCTATCATTCTCAACACAATACTTAGTTCTCTTTCCTCTCTTCCCCGTAGATCAATTTTAATAACAAAAAAAAAAATCCTCCTGATGCCTATCCTTATATATTTAGGCAATGCTTGAATGATGTCCATTAAGTTTTATTTATTTGCAAGTCTTGACGCACTAGGGTTTTGAACTATATATGATGTTTGATTTTCAAGGGATGCCCTAGTGTTTGGATTTGATGATTTACCTATCTCATTGGGCTCTCTTTTCTTACCACCTATTTTGATTAATTTAATGTTCATCAAGGGATCCAAGAATTTCTTTATCATGACATGAGCATTGTTAGAGAAATAAATGTTGTTGTTAACATCCATTGTTTGGGACCTTCTCTAAACAGTTGAACTACATGTATGGATTTAGATATTAAACTAGGAGGAGGACAAGAGTGGCCATTTAGTGAAGGTGGAGAAGCCTTTGACCAACTATCATAGCAATCATGACACTTTTTTTATTCATTCACAAACAACACAAAAGAGGGAAAGAAAAGGTTGTTGGTTACTTACAACAACTAATATGTTGATAGGTAAGACAAGGTTCTCAATATTATATACCAAGATCTTTATACACAACGAAGATTTAGACTTTGAACATTTAATAATAATGCCAAAAATAATTAATTGTGAACAACTTGAAAAAACATAATTGCTAATAGCTTAAGAAAATAGAAGTAGAGAAAACCAAATACATGATGCTTATAATTTTAAATGCACAGAGAAAATATTAAGCTTGAAATGATGTTTAAGCATGACTTCCAAGTGAATTAGATTCCCTACCATGTTTCTTCTACACTTTCTCATAGCCATTTTAAACAAAACTACAAACCCAAGATAAGTGTTGTTATGAGAGAAATATTAGTTGTGTACCTCTCAACCCTATTATGGAGTTAGTTGCATCAAACATATACATATACATCTGCATATGCATATAGTTGTTATTTTTTTTAAACTGATATTGGGGAATATTTGTATTAAAAGAGGTCAAAAATGTCAATCAATTACAAACAAAACTGACATGTTGTTTCAAAAACGATCCTGCAACACCATTGTCAAAATTCTCCCATTTTCTACTACAAGCATAAGTCTTTTCACCCTTTTCAACCTTACCACTGCTACAAAAATACCAATAATGCAGGTGTAATCCTATATAAAACATTCATGATACATATATATTTATAAAACACGATTAAGAGATTTGATGCCGCTTGGATCCTTTGATTGTTGACTGACCTTTTCCTCTTCTCCTTGCTCCTCTGAGTATACTAGATTTTGGGCTTGACTTCTTGTCACCATTGGCTAAGATGTTGTTGGGGATTTTTTCTTCTTTCCTACTATCTTCCAATCTTCCTTTGTATTTGATGGGGCCTTCACTATTCCTGCTAGTTCAAAAGAGTCTTGATATTGAGGTTCTGGTTGATCTAATGCCTCCACTTATTTGGTATGGTCCGCCCAACTTGCAGTTGTTTGGGAACTTAGTTGTGTCATTTCTCCCTGAATTGAATCTAAAAAAACAATTTTATCCTTTTCCAAACTACGGGATTATTGAAACATAACTCCTTGGGGTTCCAAATCTAGATTTGAGGGTTTCCCCAAATCCTGTAGTTCCACATCTTATTCATTAGAAGGGATGGGATGTCCCTGATTTTTTACTCATCCATATGTAGGTTCAAGTCATGCAACTCATCTTTGATAATTGTTTGATGTTCTTCCTTGATTCCAATCCACTAGGTTGACTTATGCTAGTGTTTCCTGGCTTGTCTTGGCCTCTTCAGGCAATGACTTTTCGTTTCAAAAAAAACTCCGCAACAAAAATATACATTTTCATAATCCAACTTTTGAGATTAGGAAGATTTTTCACCCATTAGGTTTATTTTTGTTGGAAAGCCTTTACTGAAGTCCATTTCTACACATATTTGGGCATATGTGGAGACATTGTAGTTCTTAGTTTCCTCGCTTCTGTAATGGAACTTTCCAAGGGCATTTTCAATAGCTCAAAGAGAGGGTAAACCCTAAGGATGCAGAGTCAGTTTTGGACGTCTAACCCAAACTAGATTCATGGGAAAGGAATTTGTCAATGGATTGAAGGAAGGGGTCCAAGATTTCATGCATAAACCTTATTTCCCCCAAAACCAGGGAACTAGTTTTAATATCGAATCCCCATCTTCAACAAGATCAAAAACCACAATGAAAAACCTCTTTGCACATGGGAAAATAAAATCTTCCTCTTTAATCTCAAGATTCCAGTAGTCTAAAATCCATTTTTGCAGGTTAACTAGACATAGCCAAATACCATTGAAACTACATAACGATGTTGTTAAGCTGCAAATGGTTGCCTTGAGTCAACTTCTTTCCCAAGAGGAATAGAGATAGCCAGGGCTGAATAGAGATAGTTAGGGCTTCCTGAACCAATAGATGATTAGAAGAAATCTACACAAAATCACTAAAAGATACCTTATCCATATTTTTAAAGGATGGAGAAGGGGAGCAAGCTCCCATAGAATGCATAGAGGTGAAAATTGAGTTAGTGCCATCTCCAAGGGAGTAGGTCGCAACAGTTACATGGGAAAACATTTATATCCTTGAGCCAGAAATGTAAGCGCCATGAGCGACAATCATTGTAGTTGAAATAGGGGAACAAGAGTGTAAACTAAATTTGATACATTAAATTTTGTAAAGCCTATATTACTTTCTATATTTGGTCATCACTATTCGGAATTTGAATGTGGTTAAATGATACATTAATTCAATCCTCTATATAAGATATGAACAATGTATTGAAATATATTAAAATGAAGTTACACTTGTGATGATCATAAAACAACTAAACATAAGCACCTTCCATGTCTCTTGCATCAAAGGATATTAGCATGATCCACAAATAAAAGTAGATGAAGCCACATAGAATGGCATTAAACTTTGATTATCGAGAGGTTGGGTGCATTTCTCCACGCCACACTATAGTTTCATTATTTCATTATGAAACATGGATTATAGTAGAAAATATGCATATTTCGTGTTGTTGGGTTTTGATATAGACTATTTGAATATATTGAAAATTTAATTTATTTCTAATTTGAATTATAAAGTGTGTAGATTATTCCATGTTATTGAAATCACTTTGTAGTAGTATTTTTAGCTTTATTTGTTTAGTTGACAACGCATTGCATTGCATTATTTCTAAGTTGTGAAAATCCCGTTCAAGAGTGTTGATTCTTAACTTACTCTCCTATGTCCATCATTATCACCTTGCTTGATTTCCTTTGATTCTCCATAGACTCTAATGACATAGGTTTTTTTCTCCATGTATAAGAGTATGAAGTTGATTTCAATAAAATATATTTAATAAATGTAATTAGATGTTCATTATCCTACTCATCCAGCCATACATAGAACTTTTATATATTTGACGCTTATCATTAACTAAATCAATATAAGTATTGTTAGTTTGCCTCTTATTGTAATTTATGTCCTACTAACACTTAAGTTTAAGTTTATAGGCATGCATCTTTAAGAGATATTGTTATAGACCATCAAACGTTCAAGTTCCATGGTTATTGGCGTCTATATCATAAATCTAACAATGTATATATATGTATGTATGTATGTATGTATGTAGATTCAATAATATATTACACAAATATGTTGTTGTACAATGTGTTTATATGCAAGATAATAAGAAGATCAATATGAAACAATTATAACTGCTATTACATTCATATTGTTTTAGAATTTTCAAATCTTATTTTTGTATATAAGAAATAATTCCAAAAATCGTTGAACAATATATTCCCAAAGATACAACTAAGTTATGGGCTAAGAGAATTTATGTTTTCAAAGGATTGAAATTTGATTTCAGGGCACCTAACTTCAAAGTTTCAAGCTAAGAAAAAAAACCTTCAAGCCATGGCATGCATGGGTAGATATGCTTTCATGTGCCTCAACAAGGCATTGAGCATCACTGGAACACAACAGGAAATGGAACCCCCATATACCTAATCACATCTCTTAGGCTCAAGTCACTTGTACAAAATGGCTAATTTGTGACTATGTGACCATAAAAGTTAGTCATGACATTTTTATCAATTAAACACTGGCAAATTTGATCATTTTTTATGTATTTTAAGTGATGTAGCTAAAAATCACTAATATAGATTTGGGATATACGACTAATCAATGACTATGTGAAGATAAATAGTCGTATATTTTACTTATATGTAATTGAGTTATAGTCACTATAATATTTTTATTATGTTTTATCATGTTAATTCACTCGATTTTTCATGTTGAATTCATTTTTACAATCTTCCTATTGTTGTTTTGCTTGTTCTTCACAAGATGTTTGTTTTAGGAATTCTCCTTCTTGCCTTGCTACTTATCTCAACACCCCCAAGTTTTTGGTACATGGATTAAGGATGGCTTATTGTTTCCTTAATGCCACTCATGTCAAGGAAGGTGGGAATATATTAACCCAAATTTGTTTGGTTTCCTCTCCTATTTATTGTGCATGGGTGGGGCACAACTTGCCAATTTGGTTTGATCCCATGTCATCTCAGAAAAGTTCCTTACGCTTGGGCTAGGCATCTTTCTTCTTTCCATTTTAGTTGTTCTTCATTGGAAGTTGTTTTTGGGCATTTTTTCCATAATTCTTTCCTTGTGAATTTATATCTTAATAGCAACCCCAAGTTTTTTGTGCATATTAATGCTAGTTCAAAATGCTCTGTAAGATTCCAATTCCAAATTTCAAAACAACCCAATTATAAACACTGTCACATACCCATTCACAATTCAATTTCAAACATGATCACCCCAGTAAACAATGTAGTGATGTTGCCAAAAGCCAAATGAAATTTTGACCCGACTTTCGTAGCAACAAAATCCCATCACATAATTGATATCTTGATAGATAATTTGTTGATTCTTGGTAGCATCAAACATGTATTTCCACACAGGTCTAAGTGTCTAGACGTATGAAAGTCATTCAAATCATCCTACCTTGATACTTTACTTTAATTAAAGGAATTATTAAATTAAAATGATTTTATTAGAGAGTTTAGTTTTATTTAAAGAATTTCTTTAATTAGAATTAGAGAATTAAATAATAGTCATTGATCTCAAGTGAGGTGAGAAATGATCGCAATTGTCAATCACTTTGGATATTAGGGTTAGGTCATAACTCAATCTTATAAAAGCAAGGCTAGGGTGAAGGAAGAAGACACAAGATACATTGATACAAAGTAGAGAAGGACTTTTGCTTAGAGTATTGGATCACGAAGGACTATGATTCAAGGAGATCATGGATAGGTGGAGAAGGAATTCCATCTAGAGATTAGGTTAGGGAGAAGAAAGAATAGAGGTAGTCACGAGTGGGTTTCATCTGATTTAAGTTGCAATAGTAGGGTCACGTTGTATGGAGTTTCGTACAATCTTTGAATGTGTGTACGTGGGTCTCAGTGGAGAAAGGTGCGTATACGCTAGTTTTCTTAAGGAAAGTCGCATACATTTCACGAAGCGTGAAAGTACAAGGTCGTACAACAACACAGGAGATTGCTAGGGCTTGCAGGTAATATTTGAGGTTTTCTATATTTCTCTGTGGGCCATTATCCCAGGCACAGGATCCCTTGTAATCTTTGAAGTTATTTGAATGATAAGCTTAGTTTATGGGAAAAATATCTTGGTTTCCATTATTGCTTTCTCTATATTTATTTGAGTTGAATATTGCCGCAATGTATGTTGTTTTGTGAGATGCTAATTTGATTTACAATAGGGAAATCACTAGATAACAAGATACCTAGGTGTTAGAGTAAGTATTTCAACATGGTATCAAAGAAGTCGCTATGAGAGGAAGCTAGATATTAGATCCATAACAGTTGATAGCGAATATATGAGATATGTAAGAAGATATTAACAGATCCATAACCAGTAGTCAAAAGTCTAAGATCTGATTTCAGGGAAACAACAATACTAAGACATATCTAGGGTTTTGAAGTCATACGGATTTGTGCAAAAGTTGCAGAAGCAACATTCATGTACATACACGAGTTTCTTTGGAGACTGTCACGTATACGTGGGTTGTAGTAAGAAAATTCATGTACATACATGGGTTTTAGTAAGGAAAGTCATGTACTGATCCAGGTGGATATCG
>ML779548.1:35731-66391 GCA_009831015.1 Picea engelmannii
AAAGTTAAGTAAATAATGAATAAAATAGATCCAAAAGAAATTAATATGCAAAAATACAAACCAGATATATGAAAAGGAACACACAAAATAATCAAAATACAAAAAACTACAAGAAACTAGTAAGGAGAACCTTATCAAATGATTAAGGAAATGAGCTTAGGTGAAGAGAATGCCAAATCAAAGATTACACAAATCTACGTGAAGAGAAGGAGAAATAAAAAATTACACAAATCTAAGTGAAAGATAATGATTGAGCAACTAAAAAGAGGTGAAAAAATAATAAATTTGTAAAAGGTAGTTATTTATAATAGAGATACATATTGGATTTACACCCACAAATAAAGTGAGCTTTTAATATTTATTTTTTCCATTATACATGTTATTTGTCTCTGAAGTGCCAGTGCAATTGTCACATCTTTACACATAAGTTGTTGATGCATAGATTTGAATTCATGCATAAGTTTGAATTACAACATTACATACCAACATCTAGAATATTCTTATCAATACCGAAATTGCATTAGCCTATGATTCTAAAACCCATGTTGAATTGGTGAGGCATTACTTATAAAAAATTACTTAAAATTTATTGGGAATAGAAATAAAAAAGTATTCTTAAACCAAAAAATAATGATAGACTTTTGTTATAATATAATATTTTTTTTTGAAATAAATCATGAGCCAATTATTATTTATTTTATAAAATAAATCCTCAATTGAATTGAAAGGAAAGGTGTTAAATAAAAAATATGTTTGTGAGCTTAACATTAACTTATAAAATTAGAATGTTGTATGTTAAATTATTTATGAAAAATATAATAATTATTTAAAAGAAAAATAAAACTAATGAATTTTAAATGCCAACAAATTAAAAATTCATTAACATGCAGGTTTTTTTTATGCCATATAAGCTAAGATCATCACACATAATTAATAAAATAGATACTTGTGAATGTTAACATATTACTATATAGTGAAGAGCTTGTATAATAATGAGTAATCATTGATTTGAAAGTGAAGTTAGCCTCATTTACTAGATATTTTCTAAAATCAATTTCGATATATTTTTTAAAGTGAAGTTACTCTCATGAACTGGGATATATGGAAGAGAAAGAAAAAACTATGGATGATTATTGGACGATAACTTAGGTTATCCATGTTTGGAAAAAAAATTACATTGTGTGAGTGTTCAATATAACTTAAGTATAACTTAATATTGAAAAAAAAAACATTCAGTTAGAGCTTGGCCAAAACACATTGAATTGGTATGTGTGATAAAAATAATTTAAATATTATGAAAACATAATTATTTTGTTAAGCATATGTACAACACTAAACAACAAGAAAAAAATTTGTAGTCATAGACAAACTAATATATGGTCAACCATGAATGGAATACTATAGTTCTATTATTGAGTGGTTCTATCATTTTATTTTATTTTTCTGAAGAAAACTTTTATAAGAAACGGAGAACTTCTTGGAATTTAGTGGATGGTACATAAGAGACGGAAAAACTCAAACTTCCTTTATACATGTTTGAGTGGAGAGGTATGAGGAAGATGTGTAATTCCTGAGATGCTCAACATTGTTGACATGAAGCATTTAAAAAATATTAACAACAAAACAAAAATTCAGATCTATGATGCTCCTAGAGGGATCAAATTCTTTGAGGTGAAAACCTTTTTTTGGGCACCTCCAGGATTTGATCCCTATAGGGGCATGATAAATCTAGAGTGAAGATGGATCTACCCTAATGTATCCTCAACAATCAATAGGAATTAAGCAATGTTCCACATGTATAAAAAATGAGAGAAAAAAGTGAACATCCCACATGTATAAAAAAGAGAAACAAAACATTGAGTAATGTTCCACAAGTATGAAAAAGGGAAAGAAAACACTTTTACAAGGTTATGGATATTGACAATATTTAATGCAAAATATCATAGCTAGGAGAGGAAATTTAATACTCCTAAAAACAATTCTAAAATGCCACAAGATAGAATATCCTACTACTATTTCACACATAAGTACTTTCACAATCTGTCCAATAAAAGAAGACCAAATAAATAATCATATTCATTTTACAACCAATTAAACATTATACTAGAAAAAAAAATTCCAACAAAAACTATATTTTTATTTTAAACCAAACAAAAAAAAAAAAAATCTCAAATAATTATAAATTCAACTTTAAAATCTTATTATCAAAAACATTTTTTTTTTTTAAATAAAAAGATACCAACATTCATCAAATTGAAGAATAACTTAATAAAAATTACAATAATCAAATTTAATAAAAAAATACTTAAAGAAATTGAGGAAGTTCTACCATTAACTCAAAAGGACACATAAATACTCCAAATCTTCTATATAGATAATGGGGAAGATGGTTAGGAGGAGGAAATTATAGCTGGCCTTCATAATTTACCAGGAAATTATAAAGTGAAATAGTCCTTGTCCCAAAGTGTGTGCTGACAATATCCAAGCCTACTAAGTACTATTGAATGAATTATAGATTGTTAGATTTGAATTACATCCCATATTTTGAAAAGTATTCAATGCTGCTGAACAAGCTTGATATTGACCGAAAAAATGTAACTTACATTTTAGATGGTACATCTTTCAGGTTTAATTGTGAAACAAAAACAGGGTCGCATGAATATTCCAAAATCATCTATATAAGCAACGGAAAAAAATGAGTAGAGTAGAAAAGTAACACGGACATTCAAGCTGCATGGGGTGACTCACACAGAAATTCTAAAGAAAGAATTTTATACGATACAAATCCTCATAGTAACCCAAGGGCAGAGGGTCGGCAAACGTATATTTTAAACTTGTGTATCCTTCAATCGTTTAATTGCGAAAAAGATATATGTCGGTAAGTACAGATCTTGAGAGATCTGAACTTTCCACGTCCGCATTTCCGAGGTGACACATACGAGCTCGTCCAATAATTGACATGCCAAACATAAATAAAACTTTTTGTTTGGCACACTCAAAATAATAAAATCTTAGAGCCCAGTAACGTTGTGTGGAGATGGTCCAGCCTCGTCGTCGTTTAAGTTCGCATGGAAGCTTCAGGCTACGGCAATGACGTAAATGCTTGAAATGCAATCACTCCGATTGTGCTTGATACAGACATTTATACCACTTTAAGATGTGCTTAATACTCTGCCACGTCTTTCTATTTGAAATCACAGCATTCTTCATTCACATTGTGTAGCCTATATATGCATACAGATTTTCAACCGTGCAAGTGTGGTTTGTTTTAGAGTCTCTGTTTAGTAGATTCAACTGGACGCTGTGGACAGTACCCTCCATGGCAATGATTAAGGTGTTTGGCCTCCCTTTCTCAGCGTGCACAGCAACAGTGCTCGCCTGTTTAAACGAAAAAGAAGTGGAGTACCAGCTCATCCCTGTAGACATTCTCGCCGGGGATCACAAACGACCTCCATTTCTCTCAATTAATGTAAGTATATACTGTATGTAAGCACGCCTCCAGATATTGATCATCAGTTGGTACATGACTTAACGTTTCTTAATTCATTGTGTTTGATGTTTCCAGCCATTTGGACAGATTCCTGCCGTTCAAGATGGTGACCTCACCTTAATCGGTAATACTCTCTCTCTATATATACACGAACTAGCTTCGTTGTTTTTAGGTCATTGGGTGTATTGGGATTGTGTTTTGAGAAGAATTAGGTCATTGGGTGTATTGGGATTGTGTTTTGAGAAGAATTAGGTCATTGGGTGTATTCGGATTGTGTTTTGAGAAGAATTAGGTCATTGGGTGTATTCGGATTGTGTGTTGTTGATGTAGAGTCGAGAGCAATCGTTAAATATTTGGCTAAGAAATTCCAAGGTGGTAGCTGCGATCTGCTGGGGAGAACGATGGCAGAACAAGTGGTGGTTGAACAGTGGTGCGAGGTAGAGTCGCAGCAATTCAATCCTCCATTTTATGCGATAATGGAGCAGGTTTTCATAAATCCTACGAAGGGGTTAGGCCCCACGGACGAGGTAGTGGTGAATAGTAACGTGGAAAAGTTGGGTAAAGTATTGGATGTGTATGACGAGCGGCTGTCCAAGAGCAAGTATTTGGCTGGAAATTCCTTTAGCCTGGCGGATCTCCAGCATCTGCCTCATCTCCACTATTTGGTGTTTGCGGTTGGGAAGGGCCATCTCCTTTTCTCCAGAAACAACGTGAATGCGTGGTGGGAAGATATCTCTTCTCGTCCTGCATGGAAAAAGATAGCCCACAGTATGAAACTTCCTTCCCTTCCCCATCAATGAAGTAATTTCATTGAAACAAACTGAACTATTTGTTGCTCACCAATCCTAGATTAGGTCTTTTATGCATGGAGTTGACGCATTGTGATCCATAGATTATGTCTTTTATGCCTGGAGTTGACGCATTGTGATTCATAGGTTATGTCTTTTATGCCTGGAGTTTCTCTTAAAAGAATTTCATTGAAATGAGCTCAACCAGTTGTCACTCATTGAAATGAACTCAAGTAGTTGTCGCTCACCATTCCCTGCATGATGAGTGAAGCATTGTTATTCATAGATTATGTCCTTTGTGTATTTTAAGTGAAGAGTTTTTCTTATAGTTTTTGCAATAGTGACTCATTGTTATCTTTATTCTGACCGTAAATGTCTTTTAATTATGGAGTTTCTCTTCTAAGTTTTGCGTGTGTTTATGAATTAGCTTTTCCATGTGGAATTTTTTCTGGTGTTGGTGTTGTTATTTTATATAGATAATGTGGTTTTAAGTATATAATAATAATGTAGTAAGCCTATTTATCATACGGAATAGATTACGGAAAACCCTAGTGACAACCCTACTATGAAATCCTATTCAGTAATCGGTAAGACACCACCGACCAAAACTCGGATGGGTGAATACAGAACAAGGCTCAACTTCCATGATCGTTTGATTTTATCTGTGATTGTTTGATTTTTAAGAACACGTTTTTTCGGAGGGTTATACCCAAAACCAGTTGATGACCGTTGATGTATATCGTGAATTAATGTTGGAGAGCTCGATGTTGGTTTTCTATTTCTGTGAAATTGATAGAGGCCAGAGGGTTTTGTTAGAAAAGAGATTGCCATGAATTTTTACCTGGCCTCCTTTTGTCTGTGACGATCTTTGCAGCGCACAAATTGCGGTTTAAAAAATAAAAATAAAAAAGTTGTGCTAAACAGGTTCTTTCATGGACGGTCACTACATATGTTTTTTGGTCGTGTTGTTTTATATAGATAATGTGGTTGTGGTGGTGGTTTTAAGTATATAATAATTGATAAAACATAATTGGATTAATTTCATATTAATAAATTGTGTTTTTATATAAAGTTTCATACAGATATTATTGTTTTATATAAAGTTTCATACAGATATTATATAAAGTTTCATACAGATATTATTGTTTTATATAAATAATAATAATTAGATTGATTTTTGATATTTTAGTATAAAAATATTTTTTTAATTTATATTATTATGAGATTATTTTTTTAAAATATTTTATGATTATTATTTAATAAAGTAATATGTTTATGCTTATATACTTTATTTTGATAAAATACAATATTAATTATCAATTTAATAAATGGATATAAAGTTACTTTATATATATATATATATATATATATTAACATCTAGTCTTTATTTAATTTTTTTTTTTTTTTTAATTTTAAAACAAAATTCAAAAGATTTAGATTTAAAAAAATCAATCATATATAAATTATGACTATGTATTGTTTAGTATTACATTATTTATATCAATGTCTTAAAAAAAAAATCTTCTTTTATTGATGAGGGTACATTTATTTTATATAGAATAAAGAGGAGATTACATTCCTCCTATTTTACATGTGCTTTCATTTTAATCTAATTAATTTTTTTTTTATATAAAGTAGTATGTTTTTTTTAATTTTATCTATATATTTTTTAAAAAAACATATCATTATCTGCATAAAACAACAATATTAAAGCATATCTATCTATCTATCTATCTATCTATCTATATATGCATTCTTCCCAATCAAATTTTGTTATTCATTTATAACTAAGCCAAACAATATTAATAAAGGAGAATGTTTTTGTTTCACACTTATATTACTACGATTTTATCTTTTCTTTTATTGTCTATAATATTTATGGGTACTTATAAATGATTTAAAACCTTTTTGGTGCAAGAAAAAATAACTTATCTCCATTCAATCAAAATTACTATTTTCTCCATGCCTCCCAAAGTTTTATTAATTGATTGTATCACAAACTTTAGAAAAATCCATAAAACATAACTAAGAACTTCTCTCTTACATTTTTTGGACAAAAATTCTAATTAAGGTTATCCAATGGTTATTGGATATGTGATTCTAGGTTTTATTCCTACCTTTACATCATCTTTTCTAATAACTTATGTTCATTTTCAAGAAAAGGTTATGTAGAATCTTTTCTAGCAATTTCTTTCTCAAATTATTGATACATTTTTCTCAAAGCATTTAAAGATATAATAGACACACCTTCCAATGGTATTTCTCTAAAATTTATGTATCTTAGGTATTTATCTCCCTTTATACTATATCAATTCCTATTACATAGAATGCATTAAAATGAACCAAAAAAATTGAAAGTTTTGTTTCGAGTAGGTTGACCTGAGTGCTATTCAAAGATTCAAATATACTCTTGAAGGTGCCTCATATTTATTTCACATATTTATTATCCTTGGGATGGTGAATTGAATTTGGATTGATATATAAAGTGATCATCCGAGGAGCTTTAGCTTTCTTCAATCATATGTGTTCATGGTTGTCATCATCAATTGTAAGAAGGGATTTCACAAGAGACATCCACAAACCTTTTCTTTGAAGGAGGAAATTTATTTGATCCACTCAAGTAAGATAATTTCCCCATTCAATTGGGAAACATCCACATTAAATCCATTTAGGCTTAACAAAAACAAGAAGAATCCTCCATATGATATAATGAAGTCTTCATTATTATTTTTTTATAGGACTTGTGTTGGGGATTTTGTTACACAGGTCAAAAAAATATCCTTAGTTAAGCTAGGTTATGAGATAAGAACCAAACAATGATTTGTTGTGGGGCTAACACAAGAGTATTAATGCAGCAAAATAAAACACATAAGTGTGCATAAATTCAAACTACAAACTAAACTACAAGTATACCATTCAACTATAAAATATGGAGGGAAAAAATACTCATATATTAGTCCAATGGAAAGGAATGAACATGAGTAATATCACCTGGGAGAATGGTTGGATGAAAATAAGATCCATCATTCTCCTTGGGATGGGTTCTTTTTCTTCTTGAAATCACTCTCTAACAATGGTGAATGAAAAAGTCTTTGTTCTTTGATGAAATAAATCAAACAAGCATGAGGGTGGTGAACAATAGAGATGAGAGAGAAAGATTGATGATCTAAAATTTCATTCCTACAGTGTAACCTTGCAATTATTCTATTATTCAAATGTTTCCCCATGGATTTGATATATAAAGAATGTTAGAGACCTAACCTACCTAACCCCTCAAGTTGATATAATAATATATTTCCATGTAATAAAGGTCAATATTAATAAGGCCTAGAAATAAGGAGGAATAAGTCAAATGTAAGAAGACTTAATAGAAGCTTCCACTTCTAGAAGGATATTCCTCTAGATTATTCTTTTGGATATATATATTTAATATAAATAGGAGTATAGGGTATGCAAACTTTTTTCTTGAAGAATTATTGTAATAGAGCTCTACTTTGATGGAGATTGCCCCCTCAAGGAGACAACTGAACCTTGTTTCCTATAAATTAAGGTATAATTATGGTCTTTTGGTTCCATATAATTTGTTGTTTCGTTGTTATCTCTGTAGTATTTCTGTATTTTGTTGCTATCTTAGTGTTATTTTCTGCAATGTTTCTCTTTTCTACTAATATAATAGACTTGGTACCTTATAAGTGGTATCATATCACTTTCCTTTGAATAAAATTGTGGGTTAATTTTTTTTCAGGGTAGAGACGTATTATGACGTCTTAAAGCTACAAATATCTGTCATTACGTGCATACAATTGTGGTTGGGGATTAATACACACAATAAATACAAGTAGTACTCAAGCAAACATCTATTGGCCACCCTTGTAACCCCTGTTGGTACCCCTTTTGTAACCCCTGTTGGTACCCCTTCGAGTGGTAGTGCATCAGAAAGCACTTGTATACGGATCGACCTAGATCTACTAAAGCCCTCTATAGATAAAATAATTTGTCGCCTGACTCCTATAGTGCCACCGAGAACAACACTCAGGAAGATACTCTCTAGTACCTGGGGATTCAAGTAGTAGGACTAAGGGAACGATCTAGCCTCCTTAGTTGGTTCTGTGAGATATTGGGTCGAGTACTACTATTGTACCCCACACATATATCAGAGATATATAGCACAAGAAAAAGCTTGTCTATAGAAACCATGAATACCCTACTCCTTGGGACGAAAGAAAAAACATAACAGACAAGATCTATTTCCACACAACTGTGCCTTGTGCATTCTGGTTGAGCAATTACTACACGTTTATTCTCGTAAAGCATTTGGGCATTTTTTCACTGCAGTATTATTCAGGACGGAGTGTAACTCCGCAAGTGTAAAAATAAAAATAAAAAAATGCGTACATAGTGATCCCAAAGATGAACTTATTTGGGACCTATCCCATTGGATTTCCCTTTTGTCCCTGATCATAGTCATACCTTTCATTTTTAATCCCTTTTTTTTCGGTGGACCCAACCCCTTCCCATCTTCCCTATTTTTTTTCCTATTCCATTATATTTCCCTTCTTTCCCTGGTCGTCGTGGTACCTATCACTTATAAGTCCTTTTTTTGGGTCCTACCCACCCATTTTCCCTTACTCACACTTCCCCTCTCCAAATGGCCACCACACGCAACCAAGACCTATAAGCTTCCATCAATCAAGCCCAAGAATCCATCCAACACGTGACATATGAGATTAGCTCTACCAATTCCCTCCTTGCAAAATTCGAGTCCCAAGTCCAACACAAATTTGACACCATGGAAGCCAAATTCATGAACCAATTTAACACCCTCCAGTCTACTTTCAACCAATTGTTGAAACACACTACGGGTCCTTGATCCTCAAACCATCTAGATGTTGTTGATTCCTCTCATTCTCTGCATTTTCAATCCAAATCCTTTCATCATGACCCCCATCTTCCCCGCGTTGAGGTCAATAAATTTGGTGGCACCGATACTACGGGTTGGGTCCCTCAAATGGAGCATTTTTTTCCTTTGCATGATATTACTGATGATTTGTCCAAACTTCATTATGTTTTCCTCTAAGTCCTGAATGATGGAAATGGTGGAAATGGCGTAAACTTCACGTCAGGGGTATATTGCACGGACCTAGTTTTTTGTAGAGATCTATGGCCGCTTTGAAACTGATACCTAATATCTCGGTCATTTGAACAAGTTGAAATAGTCAGGCACAATGGAAGACTTTATAACTTCTTTTGAGCATTTGGCATTTCGAACTGAGAGCATGTCAGATGCATTCTTTTGTGAATTCTTTATCAGTGGCCTAAAGGATGAAATAAAATCCCAGGTTCTCATGACCTACCCTCAGACTTGGTTGGAAGCTACTAAATGTGCTAAAGAGGCCCAACAAGTTGTTTTTTCCCAAAACAAAAAATCCCTCTTTTGTTAATCTCCCTCGACCCACTAATCCTAACCCCCTTGTCACTCCCCTCAAGGTCCATAAATTAACTAGGGATGAAATGGTTGAACGACAAATGAAGGGTCTTTTCTACAATTGTGATGAAAAATATTTTCCGAGGCATAAGTGTAAGGAAGAAAAACTTTTTATGGCCATTTCCAAAGATGTTCTTGAAGAAGACGTAACGGTTCCCATTGTTGAAGATCCCTCCCTTCACGATGCTACCCAGGAGCCTGTTGACCCACTCATTTCCTTGCATACACTTACTGGCTTCTCTACTCCAAAAACCGTAAAGCTCATTGGATATATTAAGCATAGGATGGTCATCATCCTTGTTGACAGTCATAACACCCACAATTGTATTCATTGTCACATTTCCTACGAAACCAATTGCTATATTCATGTTGTCAATATTTTCAAATCATGATAGCAATGGCGGGTCCATGAAATGTGGTAGGCATTGTAAAAATGTATGTCTTCAAATTGGACATTACCACTTGAAATATCATATGTTTTTCATTGAAATGGGAGGTTGTGACATTGTGCTAGGTGTTGAATTGATACACACTTTGGGTCCCATTCTTATGGATATTAAGGAATTAACCACGCAATTACAACATGAGGGAGTGACAAAGGTATCAATTCCAAGTTATCAAAATTGGTTCTCCTGATATCATCAATTCCCATCGCATGGAAAATATCCTCAAGAAAGGACACACCAGAATTATTGCTCAACTCCATTCTATTCAAGTGGTTGAGACACCCTTTGTGCATATTGAACTCCAATCTATCCTCTACACTCATCAAGATATTTTTTCCACTCCTTAGATACTTCCACCTTCTCGTGGTGTTCATGATCATTCCATCCCCCTTGTTCTTGGAATCTTCCTCCCAATGTTCTCCCTTATCGTCGTCCCTTTTCCCAAAAGAATGAAATTGAGAAAATCGTGCAGGAATTACTCCAAGCGGGTGTTATTCACCATAGTACCATATCTTATTCTTCTCATGTGGTCATGGTACTTAAGAAACAAGGTACTTGGCTCATGTGTCCTAATTTTCATGCCCTCAATAAACTGACCATCAAGGACAAGTTTCCAATTCCTGTCATTGATGATATCTTGGATGAGCATAGTGGTGCTCTATACTTTACTAAACTTGATCTGTGTTATGGATACAACCAGATATGTATGCAAGAAGTTGACATTCACAAGACTGCCTTTCAAACTCATGAGTGTCACTATGAGTTCTTGGTCATGCCCTTTGGCCTGTGTAATGCCCCCTACACCTTCCAAAGACTCATGAATCATGTCTTTCATCTTTTTCTCCATCATTTTGTCTTAGTTTTCTTTGAAGATATTCTCATCTATAGTAAAACTTGGCAATCCCATATTTCCCATGTGGATCAAGTTCTCCATCTACTCTCTCAACACCAAATTTTCCTCAAACACTCTAAATGTGCCTTTGCGCCTTAGAAGTTGATTACTTGGGTCATATTGTTGGAAAGAATGGTATCCAGGTAGATACTAAAAAGATTGAACCAATGCAGGATTGCCATCACCCTAAGAATCTCAAACGATTTCATGGTTTTCTGGGTTTAACGGGATATTATCACAAGTTTGTTCTGAATTATGGAAATATTATAGTGCCTCTCACTACTCTCCTAAAAAATAATTCTTTTTATTAATGTGTACTACTGTAGTCTTAGCCCTTCCTGATTTCACAAGGACCTTTGTCTTGGAATGTGATGCCTCTGGGAGAGGAATTGGAGTAGACCATATGCAAGAGGGAAGACCTTTGGCCTTTACCAACAAGTAATTTTTAGAACGCCATTTGGGCTAATCAATCTATGAAAAGTAAATGTTGGCTATTCTGCATGAAGTGGATCTTTGACGACCTTATCTCTTGGGTAAATGCTTCCAAATTAAGACAAATCATCAAATCCTCAAGTATTTTCTGGAGAAACGACCTTCCTCCCTAGAGAAAAAAAAATGGATAACTAATCTCTTTCGATATGATTATGAGATCATTTACAAGAAAGCTAAAGAAAATATGGTTACCGATGCTCTTTCTCAAAAATATGAACATGAAGGGTCCCTTTTCTCCCTCTCCTTCATTGTACCAGATTGGCTCCAAGCTGTTCACTAGGAATGGCTACAAGATCCTAAAATTTCGCATCTGATCCAACAATTGCAAACCAATTCTCTATTTTCCCCTATGTACTCTTGGCACAATGATGAGATTTGCTACAATGAATGTTTGTATTTAAGTAAACAATCACAAATTAAATCCAATGTTCTTTATGAGCTTCATTCTACACCCACAACTAGGCACTCATGGTTTACCAAAACCTATGACTAGGTCAAACGTTCTTTTTTCTGGGATGGTATGAAAAAGGATGTTCGCACTTTTGTGGCAGAATGTGATGTTTGTTAACAGAACAAGGGGGAAACAATCAAATATCCTATAACACTCCAACCTCTTCAATTCCACCCACTATTTGGAGGGACATCTCTATGGATTATATTGTGGGATTACCTAAATTAGGCAATAAGCCAGTCATCATGGTGGTTGTTGATCATCCTTTCATATATGATCATTTATGTTCTCTTCAACACCCATTTACCACATCCATTGTGGCTCAAATTTTCATGGATCATGTCTTCAAGCTTCATGGCATGCCTCATTCTATTGTTTCTGATCCATATCCCACTTTCACCATCAATTTTTGGCAAGAACTGTTCAGGCTACAGGGAACCCAATTGCATCTCAACACTGCCTATCATCCTAGACTGATGGTCAAACTAAATTTGTCAACAAGTGTTTGAAGACTTCTTTGAGGTGTTTTTCCTCTGAAAGTAAAAATCAATGGGCTCAATGGTTAGCATTATCTAAATGGTGGTACAACGCTTCTTACCATACAACTACTCACATGACTCCTTTTAAAGAAGTATATGGACAAAATCCATCTTTCGTTCTCCCCTACATGCTAGGTGTCTCGAAGGTCCAAGAGGTTGACCAAACGCTTACAGTTCGAGAGGCTATTCTCCGAACCCTCACAGATAATTTCGTCATGGCTCAGAATCACATGAAGAAACAAGTTGATCAAGGTCACTCAGAACATCAATTTGTTGAAGGAGACCAGGTATTTCTTCGATCACAACCTTATAAGCAAACTTCACTCAAGGAAGAACATTGTTAGAAATTGGTGCCCAAATTTTATGGTCCTTATAGAGTCCTGAAGCACATGGGATAGGTGTCCTATCAGTTAGGATTTCCTAGTCCTTCTAAAATCCATCCTGTTTTTCATGTCTCCTTCTTAAAGAAGGTGATTGGAACTAAGTGTCAAACTCAAACCATCCTTCCCAAGTTGGATGAATAAGGATCCATATGGTTGCATCCATAAGCAGTTTTGGACCAGTGTGAGAATCATCTTCATCAACACACCATCAAGGAAGTGTTAGTCCAATGGAAAGATACAACTCCAATAGATGTCATCTGGGAGCCAACTAACATTCTGAAACAACTTTCTCATCTCAAGCCTTGAGGAAAAGGATGATCTTAAGGGGGAGGGAATTTTAGGGACCTAACCTACCTAACCCCTCAAGTGGGTAGAATAATATATTTCCATGTAATAAAGGTCAATATTAATAAGGCCTATCAATAAGGAGGAATAAGTCAAATGTAAGGAGACCTATTATAAGCTTCCGCTTATAGAATGATCTTCCTCTAGATTTTTCTTTTGGATAGATAGATTTAGTATAAATAGGAGTAGAGGGTATGAGAGTATTGAAGAATTATTGTAATAGAGCCCTTCTCTGGTGGAGGTTTCCCCCTCGAAGAGGCAAGTGAACCTTGTTTCCTATCGTTAAAGGTATAATTATGGTATTGTTGTTCCATATAATTTGTTGTTCCGATGTTATCTCTACAATATTTTCATATTTTGTTGTTATCTCAGTGTTATTTTATGCATTGTTTTTCTTCCTTGCTAATATAATTGACCTAGTACCTTATAGAGAAATTATGAAAACCTTGAAGAACTATTTCCAATGTGAAATCTCTTCATTCAAAATGGAGATCACAATGATTCAAAAGGACTTTGGGAGGCTGAAGTACCACTTATAAATGGGATGGGAGCTCAAATTTATCATGTACATCACCTAAAGCTACATAATCTAGGAATTCTTCCTTAAATGCATCGAATAAGTCACATTCACTCGTGTGAGTAGACTTTCACGACTTTTGAAGGAAATACCATGCAAGTTATGTAAGTTTCAGTGAAGGAAGGTCGCACAAGTGTGTGATAACCCACTTTGCAATTTTTTTCTCTTTCACTTTTTGAGGTGATGTAGACTATCGATGAGGTAACCTTTTTATGTTTTATTCTTTCCAATTAATGATGTCTTTAGACACTCACTTAAATGTCTCTTTTGAGTGAAATTGAGGTGATAATAGTTCCCCCTAATGTGTAAGGTTAGGAGCTGTCATACAGCTGGAATGCGTCATTTTTTTCTATCCGATATGCTTGTAACTCGTAAATATTTCATAGAGAGAGAGAGAGATTTAACCAATAAGAAAAGACTTCATGTAGAAAATTGGTGAAGCCCACCTGAAAATAGAAAACATATTTGCACAAGATTATTTCTTATACAAATGAGGAGGGCATTCCCATGCTCATGAAAATTTAAAAATACATTACAATAGTAGACATGTGTCGTTGGTGATGTTGTCTAAATATTATGACCTATTTGTATGGTGCAGATGGTGAACAATGTTGTAACTAGAAAATTTATGATGTAGAAATATGCATCTCCCTCGGGGGAATTGTTAACAATAGAGTATTTCGCATTTGAGAGGGGCCCTAGAATCTATGGGGAAAAATATGAAACTATATGGGGCTCCTACTTGAAGACATTAATAACCATGCAAGTCTAGGGGTCTTCAACTAGAACTATAAATTGTAACTATATGTATTGTATGACCCACCCTAATGTGATAGTGATCTGACATCAAACATCACGGAGGATAAGTGAAGGAGAGATAAATGATGATTCACTCTATCTAGTTTAGGGTTCACCATAAATAGTGGGAATGGGAATGTAGATACAAAAATACTCCTAAACAACATGAATTGGTGTCTATATGAGTGAAGAAGGAAAATAAAGGGATGGGAGGTCCCTTGAGATCAACTAGGGATAAATTAACTGCCAAATTGTAATGGAAGAATATTTTGATCATGGTAAGCAAGTTCTGGTCATTGAGGATGAGATTCAAGACTTCCCTTGGGTGGAGCATATTTAAAAGTTGACAAAGGTGACAGTCAAAACCAAATGGACATAATATGTCTTAATTTTAGGGGATAATCAGACATATTGAGTGTATGTCAAACTAGATTTAAGCAAAGGTGGAGAAAATGGATAAATAGTTGATGAAGGCAACTCCGGGAATCACAATGACACTTATTGGGATACAAGAGGGGATCCATAAATTTAAAATCAATGTAGGAATGAGTGAATCGATGAAAATTCTTCAACAAAGGGTGACAACAACTTCCATTAATGTGTAAAATAGATATCATTAGATGAGATGGTACAAGTGTTGATGTTTCTCTAATTTTGGGTTTTTAACATTTTTTATTGGTGTTTTCAATTATTAATGAATAAATGAATATGGATACATAAAACAAGGATACATGTGCCCCATGTTGGAACACCAAGCATTGATGGTTAATCACACATCTCCTGGGTTTTGTTGGTCAAGATTTCAACCTACATCTAGATACAGTCAGTCAGGTTTTCGACCAGCACACTACATCAGTTGGTCAAGTAGTGAAAGTTCTTGTCGGTCGGACAGTCAACCAATAGTAGAAGATTATCGTGTGGTGGATCGACCATCCCCACAATCTACTATGACTTGGATTTGTAAGAGGTCAGGTTGAACATCATTTTTGAGCTGAGTCGACAATGCGAAATTGGCGAAGTGAACTCTAACAATCAACGATTACATGTGGACAAGATCTTCGAGATTCTATAGGATTTGGTTAGATATTGAGTTTATAAATACCAGACCCCTTAGGTCATTGTCATCATGAAAATTGATATTGTCCAATAGATCATGTGGTTAAACACGTGCAATATGCAATGTGATTTTTTTATCACAATGTGCTTTGCTTAAGTGTTGTAATGGTGTCTTTAAACACCAACCTCTGTCTTTGAATTTTTTGTTCCTCTTCAATTATTGGCATTATTGTTCTTTCTATTTCATGTTGTATTCCACCTTATTCCACAACGCTATGAACATGTGACCAAGTATCTCTGCCATGCGTGTCTAGATTTGTGATAGTGATCATGGATGGGGCCCCTAGGGTAGGTCTCCTTGGGGGGTATATGAGTGATGAACTCAAATTCATTTGTTCTACTGGTCATGGAAAAAATTAGAGTATAATGAAATGCAATGAATTATTTATCATAACCAACTAAAAAAATGAAAATTTATAAGATTTTGAAGGGATGGGTCAACATTAATATGAGAAAAAATCATCAATCTTATTCTCTAAGATGTGGATGATACAAACAACTAATCCTATGGGAAGAGAAATGTGGGTATTGATAATATAATATGGTGCCAAAACCAAGGAAACCCATGAGTGCAGAGTTTTACTACTCTAGAAACAACTAAATGCATGTGGAACCAGGTTAATCTACTTTTTAAGTTAAGAGAAGAAACCCTAAATGTACACTAGAGGGGGGGACACTGGGAATTTAAACACATAAAGGGATTGTATACATGTCAATTTAAAGAAGTATACTTGAGGGGGAGGGGACAAAAGCATTGTTGTGTGTGTTAAGGAGAAAAAGTGGCTTCTTAGCAACTACCTGCACACATAAAACTAAATAATTGGCATGAATTTAATCATGATAATAAATCTAGTGGTGAAAACAATGTAAAAAATAGATTAAGTGATCTCACATATGTTTTTGTTGAATTTTGGTGGGGGGAAATGTCCCTAGAATGATATTTTTGTTGATAATGAATGGATATCACATCATTGAAAGTGGAAGGATCATAATTTCAATGGCATGAATGGAAATGGAAATGGATCTTCTGAGCTCTCGAATGAACCTTTGAAATTTTGTGAAGGGTCCATATAAATACGGTGGGGTATGTTAGTCTCTAATGTTGCACTTAATTGTGAGAGGGAAAGCTAGGGAATCATCAAGTTATTGCAATGGTTTTATGAATAAGATTTATAATGATTTTTTGAAATGATTTGAAGGTTGGTTCAATGACAATGCTAAGTATTAACCTCAAATAAGTAAGATCAAATCACATCTCACGAACTTAGTAATTGGTAGTCAATCTAATAATTAGATAGAAAAATTAATATGAAAGATAAATAAGTATGTAATCTTCCAAATTGTCTACTTAATACGAAACTATTGATCATAAATGTCATTTAAGAAACAAGAGGAAAGTATTTGAAAACAAATCTGATTATGAACAAGAAAACAATAAAGTATGCACTAGCTTACACACAACCAACATACATCATATGTTTTGCAACAAATTAACATGCGTTCAAGTAAGAAAAATATATAAATATAGACAAGAATAAAAATCTAACCATCAGATAACATTTTCCATTTAGTATCAAAATGAAATAGTTCTTTGTCTTACAAGATCTGCTAAAAAATGGCCAATGGTTCCCAACCAAATCAACCCCTAATTCTGTTAATCAGATCTCTTTTTAAACACCACAATTAGTTTCTTGAGATCCTATTTTTTGGATCATAGTTCAAATAAGATATTATGTTAGGGACAACATTTAGGAGATATATCCTCATACAGATAATTCAAGTTTCTATAACCTAGTCTTTAGACACTCAATCTCGAACATAGACTAGTTTTTTATATGATGAGATATTTAGATCTCACAAAACATGGAGTAAATTTGATTCTGAGCTGGTCCACCTAAAGAATAGAAACTCCTTCTTGTGATGAGAAAAAAACTTTAACCTATCGGAAATACCCTATCATTTTATAGCTCATAATAATACCATAGGTATTGTTGTATTCATCAAAAAGTAAAAAATTGTAGGATGCCTCTTTTAAGCCTTCATTGTATGATAGTCGCAGAAGATTTGTTCTTCCTTTGTTTCAACTTGGTTTTCAACACCACATTCTGCCAATACAATTTGATATTGGCCTCTCTTACCTCTTCGAGAAAAAAATCATTATCCTTCTTCTTTTTGAGCTTTTACAACTTTTCATGTTGCTTAGCATTCCATTATTCCACCATAGACTTTTCTTGCTTCAATTGCATGATAATGGTTTGTAATTCTCTTACCCTATCTTTTTCATTTCTCATTTCCATTCTGAATTATGGATGTTCTTCAACTTGAGGAGGTTGATTTAGATCAATAGAAAATATGGTCCTTTTGACTTTGAATTCATGTCTATGATCCTTTGAGGATGAACCACTAAAAATTTCTTCAGCTTTAGCACTGTCTGTCATTTTTTTCCCCTAAGAATATTGCAGCTCCCTTATCTCTGGAAAATAATTGAATTCTAGTTTGATCTCAACATCCATTGGATCATCTTCTAGATCTTTTGAATGGTCCTTTTTTAGAGAGGACCTGGGCAAAGTTTTGGATTTTAAACTTATCTTTTTGGCTGCTCTATTCACACGCCTCATTGAATTCTCTGCTACTTGTTTACCCTTTTCATATTTTCTCTGTTTCTTCACAATATCCTCATCATAACATTCCTCTTTAGGTTCTACTTTAACCTTTTTCCTTTTGTATGAAAATATTACATGTGACTTTCCATTTTCTTCCAATGCACTTTCCATTGTATCATCGTCGATGAAAATTATATTTTCTACCTTAATAGAAGGATAAAATAGGGCCTTTGAATTCAATTTGAACTTATTGGTTTCCCTAGTTTTAGATCTGCTAGGATAGTTCACCACTAGTTTATCCTTCCTTGGTTTGCTCAATTTATTATTTTTATCATTTGCAATGGGTTTCTTATGTTTCTACATGGTCTGTCAAATATTTTGATTTGTTGATCCTCTGATATGAATCTCTTTGTAATACGAAGGCTCTTTTTTTGGAACAAGAAACTCATCCTGAAATTGAAAATCTACTTCTACCTGTTCTTTTTGTTTCTTTTTTTGTGTTCTAGTGATTTTGGCTACAAGGGCACCTTTATTTGAATCTTATGTTTCCTTCTATAACAAAAACTTTATTTTTCTTGATCGAGTCACTCTAGATATAGGGGAACTTTCTTTTACTGTAGTAGCAGGGGTTTTAGAAACCTTCTCTTCTTTTTTAGATTCATGTTTAGGAGACGTTTTATGCTTAGGTTCCTATTCTTCAAGTTCAATAGATTCAATTAACAAGTCCCAAGGGAGCTGGACTTCTCCCAAGGCATACATGATCAGGGTTTTAATCAATCTATGGTAAAAAAGACTCTTACTAGTAGTTGCAGGGTGAGATTGTATCCTTTTAAAGACATTTTTGACAGGGTTTTTAATACAAAGAAAGGCAAAAAAAGAGGGATATCACCATTCAAATGCATCAACAGCCTAATGTGATAAACATGGAAAAGGTAAAAACATCTTTCACATGTAATGCACCTGTGAATCACCATTAAAGCAGTCCGTCACTCTTTTTTCATCCAACTCTGTGGGATACCTTGAGTCTAGTTAGGATCTTGGCGTTCTGGGAGTAAAATACGGTTTATAAATTCCATAGTTATCTCCTCTTTCTTTCACCATCTCTCTCCATACACAGATAACCTGCATGCAATCCCGATTGAGTGTTATGTCACATGTATCATAACCTTACCTACCATTGTTGCAAACCCATCAAATTTCTATGAAAACATCAAAGAAATTTTTTCATGATAACCCTCGAGTGTTTTACAGAAGTTGAACCACCCTGCATCTCTAAACTTCTGCAAAATTTCTTGGTAGGCTTTGAGAAATTATTCACCTTTTGGTTCTAGCTAAGTAATTTCCTCTCTTTTCTTAGGTTCCATGATGCAGATTACAACTACAAAATTTTAGAGGTTGGTTAGGGTTTCTATCAACAACACTTAGAACCTCTGATCATAGGTATACTTGTAGAAGAGATTCACCATCAACAAAGCTCATATAAACTAACACAAAAACACAATGAAGAGCTCATATGCCACCTTTCAACAGTCATGATTTGAAACTAGTAGACCTATGATCTGATATAAGAATGGATAAGTACACACCCATATATTCAAATGAGTATCATAACTGAATTCATGACCTGATCTTAATCATCAATGACATTGGCTTCTAGGAAATGATCTTAGGAGTTTTTGACACGATCTGGTGAATTTGGCGCATAAATAATAATGATTGCTCCTCGCGCTACAATAATAGTGTTTTTCTTGCAACACCTTTTCCCTTTAGAAAAATTTCAAATTTTAAATGAGGGAAAGGACTTATGATTTGATGGGAAGTTCCTAGAAGTCTAATTCTAAGCTTAATCACACCAATGAATGTTAAAAAACACTCAGAAAGAATAACACAAGGACACTTTTAAAACTGTAGAAAAAAAAAACATAGTATAAAGTAATGCTTGGAAAGGATAGGGCACGAAAAAGAATATTCAACAGTCATTGCAAAATCAAGTACTAACACTAGCTCCTTCTGGGGATAATGTTTCATGGTGAAACTTTAAGAACCTACTAACCAATGCCTTTATCTCCCTGATCATCATAAAAACGTTCACTGTAATTTATTTTCCTGTTTTTCCATTCCTTTATTTGTAATCCAAAATGAAAATCACAAAAATTGCAGAGTAGTCTTTCCATTGGGTTTATGGAGTCTTATTTAAAGAAATCAACTAATCAAACCATACTGTACAAACATAAAATTTTTGGTTGTTTTATAAGAAGTATGGTTTTTGAAACCTCCCATTCATTGGGCCTCACAATATTTCACTATCATCCAAATTGTGTAAGAGGAAAGTATTGTTATTCATGACCTTAGCTATTCTGAAAGGACCATATCATAAATTGTCAAACTTACCATGTTGAGACTTGTCCTCTCTTCTAGCATCCCACCTCAACATAAGATCTCCTTCTTGGAAAATATCTTTTTTGTTCTTCTTGTCAAAAGTTCCCTTCACCTTCTTCTGATAAATAACAACTTCCATCTGTAGCTTTTCTATATCATGTTGAACTTCTATGATTTGGAAAATCCTTCTTTGAATATCATTGGGCTCTTCTAACTCTTCCTGCATAAATTTCATAACAAGTAATCCGAGTTTGTTTGGAAATACAACCTATGTTCCATAAACTATTTGAAAAGGTGAAGTTCCAATAAATTTCTTAGTAATGACTTGATCAGCCTACAAGGCCAATTTTAATTTTGAATCCCTTGATCTCTTGTTTTTTGTGAGAAATTTGTTAACGGTCCTTATAAGGATCTTATTGGAGGATTCTTCTAATCCATTTCCTTGAGGATAGTAAGGAGTGGAGTGAACCAGCTTGATGTTGTACTTATTAAAAAGCTCAACCATTGAATTTGACTTGAAAGCCTGGGCATTATTAGTAATCAACTTTCTAGGACACCCAAATCTCGAGAAATTGTTTTCTTTAAGAAAAGTCATGATTACCTTATCTGGTGTATTTCATGTTGGGATTGCTTCAATCGATTTGGAAAAGTAATATGTGGCTATGAGTATCCATTTGTGTTGTCCAAAAGATGGAGGATGAATTTCTCCAATGAAATCCAAACCCCACAGTTGAAAAGGTCCATGGGAAATAATGGGTGTCATGGGAATAGACACAAGCTTCTATTTTCTTGCAAACTTTTGACATGGTTCACATGCCCTGACTTGATCAAACACATCAGAGAACAATACATGCCAGTAATAACTTTCTCTCAATATTTTGAAAGTTGTGGCTTTCCAATGATGATGGCCCCCACAAAATCCTTTGTGTAAGTCATTGAAAATATGTTTTTCTTCCTCTTCATCAACACATATCAACAAAATTCCATTAGGATCTCTCCAAAACACAAATCTAATTAAATTGATTCTCCAAAAAACAAATCTAATTAAATTGATTTTATATTTTTGAAAATTTTATCTTTTTTATTTTCAATTTTAATTTATTTTCTTATTAAATTGTATTTTTTTATAAAATGTATTGCAATTATTATTTGATACATTAATATGTGTATGTCTATATATTTTATTTTGATCAAATAAATTATAAATTGATACAATGTAGCTTCCTCTCATAATAACATTAATGTAATATTTTTCATATATATATATATATATATATATATATATATATATTTCTTTCTTTGATATTAACATATATATTTTGGAGTATGTAGATTTTCACACTTCCTCATAATGTTTTTTTAGATTTCCTGATGTATACTATGGAGTTTTTGAAAAGTTCAATGTTTTTAGTGGACACTCCATCCATCAACATGGACTATAGAAGCAATGAAATTTCAACCTTTATAAACACTTACATCACAAAAATCTAAAAAAACATATATATATTTATTAACATCATATGTTAAGGGGTTTTTACCTTTATACCTAATTCTTTTTTTTTTCCAAAAAATTAAAGAATTTTTCAATAACATTGTTGTAATATTTCTCTTTAATGTTAAGATGTACATCTCTTTAATATTAACACATATATATTTATTAACATCATATGTTAAAAAGTTTTTACCTTTATACTTAATTTTTGTTTCTTATTTTTAGTCCTTGCTTGCGGCAAAGGGACTATAGCATTCGCTTGGTGGTCAACCATCATTGACCACCTATTAGTGGGTGCATTTTGGTAAATGGCAGCCTATTATTAGGTGAATTTTGGTAAATGAGTTGGTGCAGTAGCTAAAGTTTTTGAAACAATTTTTATTATTTAATTTTTTTAAATCAATTTAATTTTTTTTATTATTACAAATATATATTATGATTTTCCTATTGGTCTATACAGGAGTGATGGGACTTAATACCTCTGGTAGTGATGTATTGTTTTAAGATATATGTGAGAATATAAAAAATAATTTTAATTAATTTTTAAAACAAAATTTCAAATATTGCACAGTCGCCACCTTCCATGCATGCAAGAACTTCATCAACACCTTCCAATCATGTAGGAAGGTAGTAAATGGAGGAAGTCTTCATGGATTTCGAATCTGATGAGGGTGCATGACTTAATCAAAGCCGCCCCAGACGTTGCGGCCAAGGGCGTGGAATGGAAGAAGATGAGATGCTAGAGAGAGCTGAAAACCTTTCGAATACCTGCAACTTCTGCAAGTCCTCCCACCGATGCGATATTCAATGCCACAATCAGGATTGCTAATACGTTGTCAACCTTAATTCGCTACCCAAAAGCTACGTTAGGGTGAAAATCGCTAATATTGGAATGGTTGTAAGAATATATTTGTCTCACCTTAGATATAAATCGATGTTATAAATTTAAATACACTATGAAGGAAAACACAGTAACATTACAAATTATTGACGAATTCGGGGTGTTTGCCTAACTGAAGGGCCTTTCTAGGTATAATTGAAATAATATTTATTTATATTACTAGTGGATGATAGTTTTACATGATTTTATGTATTCACTATCATATTATTTGACATTATACTTGACCTAATAAATTATCCAGGAGTAGGATTCCATTTCAACATATTTTTATTCTTTTGTTTTTAGATTTTTCAGACATGACAAAATTTTACTACCTGTTAATTTGTTTCATTTTGAATTTTTTGGAAATATAAAATATGGTTTTTAATGCTTTCGTATATTGCCATTTGATAGCATTTGATATAAATTGAGTAAAATAAAGATATATGTAATAAAAACTACAAAACCAAGCAGACATATTTGTACCATCACTTCCCTGGTTGCCAAGCCTTAGCGTCATTTGCCTTCATTATCGTGATATTCTCGAGTACTAAGTTGTGAAACAAGTTTATCTTCTAGGACAGAGTCTAGTGTGCATTCCTAAATTGAACATGAATCTTACAACACCCAGAGGGTTTCTCAAGTAATCATATGTCGGCTCCCCCATTGGATATTTGTTCACTATCTAGTCGCAAAACATCGAGAAATTTATTGATTTTGAGCTTTTATAATGTTCCACTTGAAAGAAAGTTTGGCCTTAAATTTTTGTGGGCACTGAATAGAATGAGAATTTTGACCTTGTAATCATATTTTGATCTGGGATTTAAATATGATGTATTTTTGAAGAAAGAAAGAAAGAGACTTAGTAGCATATGTGACTTACCTTCAGAACTTTGGGAGTTGATGGACTCCCCTCGATTTCGTTTCTACACCGTGAAGTAGGGACATCTGGTGCAGAGGACGAAGAAGGAAATTCACTCATATTTTGAGTGCTTGGCTCTAGATACAATCCAAAGGAGAAGATACCACTTTTTTGGGTGCCATTTCTTTATCAGATACCTCGGCAGAACAATGTTGGTCAATGGCAGCAATGCAGGTCAGTTGTAGTGGGTACTGTAGTGGGTAGTGTCAATGGCAGCAATGTTGGTCGACTCTCATGGGTAGTGGGAATGGCCATGGTGGTCATATTTGGTGTGTAGCCTAAATGGCGGACTCATGCAAGTATCGTGACTGTAACCGTAGTGGAATATGGCCATGAAGCCCATCCACAAATGCCATTCTTTTAAGACACGCCTTTAAAATGTGTAAAGTGTTATGTTTTTCATCCACAAATGTCATTCTTTTTAGAAGACACATTTTTAAAATGTGTTAAGTGTTATGTTTTTAAAAGTGATATAGAAGTATTTCATTTTTATTTTTATTTTTCTTTAAAGCTTTTATAACTTGTAACATATTTGGTTAGCATACTTATTAGGATTGAGGACTAGGACTGTGTAATGAACCTCGAAATTCTCATATAAAAAAAAAATTATGTGGTGCATTATTTGCTACTTAACTTCGTTTAATCCACTCGTGCGCTAGGTACTTACACTTTGTTTTTGCTTGCATGACCTTATGACATACTAGCTCAATACTCTTGGCTTAAGCTTAATACTCTTGGCTCAATACCTTACAAAAATAGAATGCAAGTATATTCTAATTCTTACTTTATTATAAGGGCTTTATTATAATGCCTGCACCTACCTATACGCTAGGATTGAAATTTCAGTACTTTATTATAAGGGATTTATTATGATGCCCGCACCTACCTATACGTTAGGATGGAAATTTTAGTCCCTTTGTTTTTTAATCGAATCGGACTATTGGATTTTTGCGCATAACTTTATGTCTCAGGTTCTAAATGCTTAAACACTACCTAACTATGTCAACATCAGTCTTCAAGTCCTGATCGTGGTACATGAAAGGAAGGTTTTAAGGAGATTAATGAAGGGTTTAGGAGTGCTTTTCATGTGTTTTCCTTTGATGGCTCTACTTTAGTTATGATACAACTTGTCCTTATCATAACGAATTGAACCCGATCAAGTCCACATCATTCTCTGCAAAATTGAACTAACTAACGCCCATCCGCTTGTCGGAGTAACGAAAAAATGACTTCATGGTTTGGCAACCGACTAGTTCTCTGGACAGTCATAGTTTATTGTTGGCTTACTTCGTATCTTCTGCATTTAGGGTGGTGGATGTACCTGTCAGGAGGAGTTTAAGACTCTGTCCAGGAAATTAATTAAGGGTCCTACTAACCTCAGCCCCGATGTCTCTTTCTCCTGCTCCTCCCAATCTTCATGTGCTAGCTTGCCCTAGTGTAAGGTTTTTGTACTTCCCATGATGTAAAGAGTGTATTCGTGCCTCTTAGGTCTTGGCAGTCTCATTTCTCCCTTGTGCCTTCGAAGGAAAGGGGCTCTGTGTTATGCAAGCTTCCACCGGAAAAAAATCTTCTGCCTCCGTGAGAAACCCTTGGTGAAGTCGACGACAATACTTGGTAAGTTTTCTCTATGGAACTGTCATATTTCGGATTCGAATAGAGTTTGTTGTTTTTGGTTGAAACCGAGAAGAATTTGTTTCTGTACACTTTACTGTGGGTTACAGACTTTCCTTAGTCCTGATAGAGTCTATGCGTTCTTTTTATTTTAGTAATGACAGTAGAAAATGTTTTCTTACTATAACCATGAGTCGCAAAACCTCTAATTGTTTGAATCTATATTTTTTGTTCACTGTTTGTGTCCCGTGGGTCTATTTCCGGTTTAATCCTTTGTTTACCCTATACTTAGAAACTATAATCTGGAGTGAATCAGAGTAGTTCTGAATAGTTTACACCTTCATCGTGCTCCAAGAACTAAAGGGTCCAACTGGGTTCTCAACGTATATGTTTTTCCTCTGTGACTGGTGCATAACATTTGTAGGAAGGTAGTGATTTATCGGTAAATTATCCCTCAATGATGTTAGGTTATTCTCCATGATTAATTTTATTGGTATGAGAATGCAAAGCGTCTTAACAAAAATGATTTGTTTCCTTTCTGTGCACAACATATATAGCTCTGTTCATGCATTGATATGTATTCGACTATGTTTAAAGGTTGAGACATATATGTGTATATAATAGTTATGTTTGTTCATTGATGCATATTCGACTATGTTCAAAGTTTGAAAACATATATGTACATATAATAGCTCTGTTCATTCATTCGACTCTGTTTAAAGCTTGAAACACATATACACATATAATAGCCATGTTCGTTCATTCGAATCTATTTAAGTTTGAAACATATATACGCATATAATGGCTTTGTTCATTCCTTCGACTCTGTTTAAAGTTTGAAACACATATATGCATATAATAGCCCTGTTCATTCATTCAACTCTGTTTAAGTTTGAAACATATATACGCATATAATGGCTTTGTTCATTCCCTCGACTCTGTTTAAAGTTTGAAACACATATATGCATATAATAGCCATGTTCATTCATTCGACTCTGTTTAAGTTTGAAACATATATATGCATATAATGGCTCTGGTTTTCCTTCGACTCTGTTAAAGTTTGAAACATATATATGCATATAATAGCTCTGTTCATTCATTGATACATAATCGATTCTGTTTAAAAATTGATTCTGGAAAATAAATCTGCAATTAAATCCTACAGTCTATTCACTAAATTTCGAACAGTCTTTGTCTAGGTTCTTGCATGCATGCCAACATTAAGGATCCCACTATAACCATAAGCAATTCGTTCCACAGAGGTAGAATACTGAATATTTAGGTACAAGAAAAGACTTACAGCAGTTATACGATCATTAAAATAGGTACTAGAACTCTTTCTGTATAGCGATAACATGAACAATATCTCCAATATAAAATCATATAGATAGATAGAGTTTAGAGTACATATCTGAACTAAGCTTGCAGAGAAAACAAAGGGAACAACCACGTTCCTCCCAACCATAGAACCGAGAAGCCACGATTACTTGCCCGATTCACCCCCTAGCTTGACCATGAGTCCATAAGGGTGAACTTGGAAATCCCTCTGTAGCACTATCCTTCAAATCAGTCACCTTTTTCCCCTTGCCTCACTGATCAGGGGATCAAAATTTGCTCAATTTTCAAAGTGCTCGGATTGAGACGAAAATAGTTCCATTGCGTCCGTCTCGTTATCTTGATTCTGGCGGTATATTTATTTTTGCGAATGGAGTCCGTATGGAGGAGATATCGCGATTTGACCGCCAAGTCAAACAGAGAAAAATTAGGGATGCTGACTGTACCTGTCTGTACAGTCCGTACGGCCACGTGGAGGGCCATACCATCATGATGACATGGCAGAGGAATGACGTGGCGATTGATGGTTGGATGGTCGTTGGCGAATACAGTGTGGACGTGTGTCATTTGCAGCGAATAAGGTTTGAACACGTGGCCCAACCCATTGGTGCCACGTGTCACTATCCTGCTGGTTGTTATGGTTGGTTGTATTTGTGTAAAAAGTATTGGGTCCGCGGGGTTCGACCCCGGGACCTCCCACTCTATGAAAGTCTTAACACATATGCACTAGCCATTTAACCCGCACGTATTCCTTGTTATGTATTCCGACATATATGTATTTAAGTTTGGGTTTTGTTCTATGTAGAAAAGGGGGCGGGTCGGGGCTTAAGCCCCGACCCTTGGTTTTATTACAATATATATGACCATATACATATGCCCGGAAGTGTTTGGGCGCGTGATTCATATGTTATAGTTGTATTACAAATACATTGCAATGTATTTATGTATATGTGTTGGCGCGTGGTTTTGAACCCACGACCTATAATACATTGCGCGCGGTTATATATATTTCCGTGGGTTTTGTTTCACATAACCAATGGTTTAGTGAGAGGGAAATGCACGGTTGTGGAAGTTTTCAAATGGTCCAACTACTTTTGCGCCCAGCCAAAGCTCTCATGGGCCATATGACTCAATGCCGAGGCGGTTAAGGGATGGAGGCGCCCTAACCGTTCTACGGTTTGGACCGGTGCGCGGTTGCGTATGGGTCTTGGTTTTTCCGCTTAAATGAGCGTGTGTGCCAGGTTTGGAGAACAAGGGTGCAGATTGTAGAACCAGAGACAACAAAGAAGAAGGGGAGACTTCAAGGAGGCTATCTTCTTCATTTTTCGACCGTTTCAGGTGCCAAAAGAGCCCAGACAGGGGTTTTGGGACGTTGCGGAGCCATTGAAGCAGTTAGTTAGTCATTTTGAGCACTGTAAGACATGTTTTTGAGCACTTTGAGCAATTTAATATTAATGATCCATTAGAAGCTGGACCAGGAGATGTAGCCCAGAGTGGGGTGAACTCCTTTATCAAGTTGTTGTGTTTATGTCTGATGTTCAATGATTTTTGATGCTTTCTATGTTTATTTCTACATAAGTAATCCTTTCTTATGTGTTGCAAATTGATCTGGTTGCTTTAAACACATAACATTTCACTTGCAATTTAATTTAATCAAGTTTATCAAGTCTTCTTCAATTTTAGATCACTCACACCCTTCTAGTGTTCATAACAACAAGTGAAAAGAAAAAAAAAACAAATAGACTCTTTTCCCCAGCATACTTAGCAGTGTCCTGCCTCCTCACATATGCTTGTTTGTAACTTACCTAGGCCTTTTTCCTTCTTTGGAACTTTTGTAGCTTCCTAAATCCCTAGTTTTCAGGGGCTGCCAATGGCCAAATCATTAATTTTTCACTTGTACAAATCAACCCAAGGGTAGTGCCAACATGTTTCCCACTCATGGAGTCATGGTTAGCTACTTTTAACATGGCTATTCCATTTGTCTTCCTGCAATCAATATAAAATATTATGTTTTGAAACAAGTGTCATTGTCAAATAGTTAGTTGGGTCAAATCAAAGTTCTGCCCAACACTCATAATAATTTATTGCAATTAACCAATTCAGAATTCGGAATTTCCATAAATGACAAAAATTTTCCAAATTCGAATTTACCAAAAATGAAATAATTTTCCAGAAATTTAAATTTCCAAATTATTTTATTTTGAGGGATGTCACAGACTGGTACCAGTGGATTTCGTTGTGCCTTCCAGGACCATTCAAGGCTATCTTAGGGTTTATAGTTTGTATAATTTTGTATTGACATCTACAAATTCTCCTCAAAGATGAGTTTTTCCTCCATGTTGCACTCAACATCTCCAGGTTATGTTCCCTAGGGTTTAGTTGATAGAAACCCTGCAACTAGCCTTCACAACCTTTTGAGTCATCTTTGTTCAATGACCACAATGTGCACTTCCAGTTTCCAGGTCATGGTTAGTGTAGGAATATACTAGCATGCACCTATTGTCTGGATATGCTTTACCCCATGTGAACCCAACAACCTCATCATCCAGCTTCATAGGCTTTTGTAGGTGGTGCGAAAGGAAACAAAGGCGATGCTAAATAGAATATTACATTTTTCCATTCTTCGCTATTAGATCTAGATGTGTATGGATTTGTGTAATGGGAATCTTGTACATGTTATAGATATGATCTTAAGTATGTGTGGGTGGTACAGGTTATGGATAATTTAAAAAAGGGTTATTTATTTATTCTTGTGTTTTCATTGATGACTACATTCAAGTTATGAGTTTCTTGTCTAAGAGTGTCATTTATTCCCCTCTCTATGTTTTTACCAGTAATACATGATTAAAAACTACCCACTTTGGCCTTGCTTCAAATTCCACAATCGAGCCTGACAACTTCCCTCGTTCACAGTTTTGCAGCCCACTCTCATGCGAAACGCGATCTTCTATATCTCAAGACTTGTAAGACTCATAATGTAATGTTCTCCGCTTGCTCCTTTTGCAACCATCAGTATATTCTTGTACATACTTGTACACAGAATCGTTGAAAATCAATTTGTTGTGCTTATTGGAATTTGATGGATTAATTATTCTTTTCACATTTCGAAGTCATAACAATAGGGGTAGTCATCGCCCGAGTTTCTCAAGGCAACCCAAGTGCAATTAGATTTTGAAAGAAGGAAAATAATTTGCAATCGATCTTTTGAAACAAGGAAAATAATAATAATAACAATCGTGTTATAAATATCGAATTTAAATTCTACCTTGTATATCATTTATTACAACCGAGTGCATATGACTCCTACTGAATGGATATTACTATTGCGTCCACCTTATTGTCTATCTTGCCAGGGGTATTCCAGACATCGACTAACTCGAAGGCCAATTGGGGCATTAAAAACGTTACACTATGCAATTACTGACTGTGTCATTATCTCAAGGATTTTGCAATGAGAATTCAATCGTTTCATTGGCAAGCCAAAATCTACTATCAGTACTGTCGGCAGACTAATAATGTGATACAAAATGTGTTAGGATATTTAGACACTTAGGAGTTAGTTAAGATCTACTTGGTCTAATATGTCGTTAGGTAAAAGTGTGTTTCTTTAGTATGCATTAGTATGCATTTGTAGTT
>ML779548.1:74207-96421 GCA_009831015.1 Picea engelmannii
TACAATATAGCTTAAGATTCAATACTTACCTTGTGTAAAGCGAGCACGTGCCCAACTAGTTGTTGATTTTTTCAGACACACACAAAAAAAAAAATACTAAAATTTAGACTTTTATTTTCTCTCTCTCTCTATTCTACATTATAATTTAAGTTTTTGTTATTTTAAATTAAAAAAAAAATGTTACAGTTTATTTTCTAAGAATTAATTAAAATAATTAAAATTATATTTCATTTTTAGTGATGTATTAAATTTTTTCAATAAACTAAAAAATATTTCTAAAAACATAACTTAATTAAAATGCTATTTAAAATAAAAGGTGAAATTAAAAATACCTTATATGAAGTGTTATATTCGATTAGGTTTGAAGAAAATATTTATAACATAAATACATTTTGTATTAACATCCATAAATAAAGTAATTTTTCATTATACAAGTTTTATCATCAAGAATCAATAAAAATTGAGTAATGTTCCACATATTCTCAATAAACATTAAGCAATGTTCCACATATTCTAAAAAAGAGGGATAACAATAAACAACATTCCACATACATGAAAAAAATTGAGTAGTGTTTCATATGTATGAAAAAAAAAAGAACATTTTTAGGAGATTATAAGTATTAACAATACTTATGTTTAATCTTTCAATAAAACATAATAGAGAGAAGAGATGAAATTTTATAATTCTAAAAGCAATTCCAAAATATCTTAAGATAGAGTATTCTATTATTACTTTACTATTATTTCACACATTAGTAAGTACACAATGTGTTTAAATGGAAAGCAGAGAAAGATTAAACACTAGGTTATAAATTAGTTTTTTTGAAATACATATAAATTAAACTATTAAGGAAAGAAAGTTTTCATAAAAAAAATAAATTTTAACACCCTTTTTTAATGTTTATATCAATAAGAACATTAATAAAATCAAATAAACACATTTTAAAAAAAATAATTCAAACTTTGATTTTTTTATGATCATGGATGAAGTATTTGTAACGATGAGGCTACTAACCATTTTATTGAAGGTGATGGTTCCCACGCAAGAACCAGCGATTAAATACACTTTGGTTAAAATGAAAAACAAACCCTCAGCTCTTGCAAGCCTACACAAATTTGCTCTTTCTTCTATAGGCATATATCCTCTTGAGTAAAACTTCATAGATCGGACCTCCAGTCTTTCATTTGGATGAATGTTTGAAGTGCACTGCTGCCTACAACGGATCTAGTAGCTCTATAATCCGTGGCATGTTGGTCTCCTGGTTCAAACCCCAAGGTTACACTCGGACGACAATACTATTCAAAGTACAATGAAACACTGTAAAACTCTTCTACTCAAATTCGATCTATGCGATCTATGAAGATCTACCCTTTGTAAACATCGATGGCCAATCAAACTTTCAACCAGTCGAGTCACATCGTGGATCTTTTTAAACAAGAGATTACACCCCCAACTGTATGCTTGCAATGTAATAGAGGATCACCCTTCGATCAGAGTTTGGCTACGTTTTACCTCATGTCACTTCTCACAGAGGAAATCGACAGCAGCAGTAAACAGAAAAATAACACACAACACACTCAAACAAATACATAAACTCTCACATATATCTATAGATAATTGGTTATGAAGGCTCTCACATTTCGGTGGCCCTCCCTTGAAGGAGTTAATTAAGTCAAAACTGACTCTCTAATATTAACTTAGCAAACCATATTGCATACACAAAATTTTGTATTTTATTATTCAATCAAGCGTCTAATATTAATTTAATATTAATTTAGCAAACCATATTGCATACACAAAATTTTGTATTTTATTATTCAATCAAGTGTATAGTATATTTATATATAAAGTTTTTTCTCAATAGCATATATATAAAGTTTTTCTCAATAACATATAACATAACAAATACATGAAAGAATCTTTCAATCATACACATAAATATGATTTGATAATTAAAAAAGATTTTCCATAATCAATTAAATCTAACAAACCCAAACCAATCTCTAATATAACCATTAATCCTAACAAGTAATCTCCCAGATTGTTAGAGAAACTTTTATACCACTTTAAAGTTTAAAATGTGCTTGGTATTGTGCCACGTCTCTCTATTTCAAGTTACACGTTGGAGGTTAGATACCATTCTTGATTCCCATTGTGTAGCCTATATAGGCATACGGTGTTTAAAACAATGTAACTGTGGTTTTGTTTTAGAGTCTCTGTTTAGTCCATTCAACTGAACAACGCCCTCTTTCATGACAATGATTAAGGTGTTTGGCATCCCTTTCTCAGCGTGCACAACAACGATACTCACCTGTTTAAACGAAAATGAAGTTGAGGACCAGCTCACCACTGTAGACATTCTTGTCGGGGATCACAAACGGATCACAAACGACCTCCATTTCTCTTAATTAATGTAAATTTTTCCATAGATTTAATATTCTAAGTATATATGGTTAAAAGGTGACAATAAATTTCAAGTATACAATTGATTATTCATTATTTAATATTGGTTGTAACTATTGATATCAAGTTAGAATAGTGATAGGATTGTATTTAATAATCAGTTTCTTATGTAAATGTATATAAATTTATGTAAGCTCATAGAAAGACAAGGAGTGGGAGTGAGCTGTTATAATCTTTATGATTTGAATAATAAGACAATCAATACCTGTTCTTGGTGGACGTAGCTCAACATTTAGATGAAACACAAAGCTCTGTATCTTTTATATTCGGTGTGATTGTATTTTTCGTATGTACAATTATAACAAGTGGTATCAGAGATTAAAGATACGAAGCATTATTCAAATTTCGTGAGAAGGCTGCGGACTAAAAAGACTTCACTGAAATGTTTGAGGTTGTTTATTGTTTCGTTGGAAGACTGGAAGGGAGCGTTTATTTTGGCATCAGCGCTGGGCACCCTGCTGGATGGGAGCGCTGATGTAGTAGTGAATAACACGATTTTGCATCAACGCTAGGGTAGATGCATAAGGGGAGCGTCGATCTTCAAATTAAATGTTTGCATTTTAAATGGTAATATTTTTAAAAAGGGCTGCAAATGGTATATGCTATTTATTTTATTATATATATAACAAGTGGTATATAGCAATCGAATTTGAAGTATATAGGATTTGAATAAAGGTTGAATGATATATAGAGAGAGATAGAGAGAGGGGTTGAATGGTATATATATGTTGAAACTAATGGAGCCAATATATTATATGGAGGATGCATTTGGTGTTTAGTAATATTTAATACCATGGTTCAAAATATTTTTATTAAGGTATACAAATATTTTTTAATATTTTTTTGAAAATTTTTTTATCATTAATTTTTGGGTTAAACTTTTGAGTATAAGGTTACATTAGTTTTTAAAAGGGTTTTGGTTATTATAAGTAGTGGTGTTTTTTGGAATGTTTTTTCTAATGGCAAAGACGCAGAGTGCTATGTTCGAAATTGAAAAGTTCAATGGGAAGAACAATTTCGAGATGTGAAAGGTTAAGATGCATGATCTGCTCATGCAACAAGGCGTGGTGAAGGCGCTTTTGGGAAAAGAAAAGAAACCAGTGACCATAACAAATGATGACTGGGATGAGATAGATGCGAGAGCATTGAGTGCCATACACCTGTGTATGACCGATGATGTTCTGTTCAATATTGTCTCGGTGAAGATAACAACTAGTTTATGGACGAAGCTGGAAATCTTGTATATAAGGAAATCCTTGACAAACATGATCTTCCTGAAAAGACAATTGTACAGTTTGTGCATTAAGGAAGGTACAAAAACAGCTGATCATTTAAATACTTTTAATACTCTCTTAGTCCAGTTGACTAGCATGGGAGTGAAATTCGAATCTGAAGATAAGGCAATTACATTATTGTGTTTTTTGTCAGCGTCATGGGATCACTTTGTTACCTCTATTAATTTAAGTTTAACATAAAGTATTGAGTTTGATGATATTGTTGGAGCTTTACTGTCTGAGGAAACAAGGAAGAAATCCAATCTAGAAACCTCTACATTTGAGGCGATAATGGTCAGAGGCAGACCTAAAGAAAGAGGACACAGTCACAGAGATTTCTCTCGGTCAAAGTCAAAGCAAAAGAAGAGCAAGCTTAAGTGATGGTTTTGTGGCAAATCTGGAAACCTCAAGAAGGATTGTTGGAAGAGACACCAAGCCTCCAAAGAAGACCCTCCAAAAGAGATGAAGGAAGCAAATGCAACCGAAACAGGTTTAGCAACAGGTTCAGGTATGACTGATGAAGTTTTATCAGATACTATTGGTTCACACCATGATCAATAGTGGTTATTAGATTCTAGTGCTTCAAATCACATGTGTCTTCATAGACATTGGTTTGTTACTTACTATTCTATAGATGATGGAATAGATTACATGGGAAATGATATATCATGTAAAGTTGTGGGAGTAGGTAGCATTCGAATTAAGATGTTTGATGGAATTGTTAAAATACTAATTGATGTGAGACATGTACCTGAGCTTAGGAAGAACCTAATTTCTTTAGGAGTCTTAGACACAGGAGGTTACAAGAGTATTGTTCAAGGTGGAGTTATGAAAGTCTACAAAGGAATCCTATTGGTTATGAAAGCAAAGAAGGTTGGTAACATGTTTCAGTTAGAAGGAAGAACTAAGTTAGATCATGCGACAATGGTATCTGAGAACAACAGTGATTCTGCTCGACCGTGGAACCAATGGTTGGACCATATAAGCAAACAAGTATTAAAGGTATTATCTAATCACAAGTTACTTCCTTGCCTAAAGTCTTTAAAGTTAGATTTTTGCAAGCATTGTATTTATGGAAAACAAAATAGGCAGAGATTTAAAACCGAAAGACAACCACTAAAGGAATCCTTGATTATATTCATTCTGATGTTTTGGGACCATCCCCTACTATTTCATATGGAGGATCATAATATTTTGTAACTTTTATAGATGATTTCTCTAGGAAGGTTTGGGTCTATGTGTTGAAGAGTAAGGCTGATCTATTTGTAGTTTTCAAGCAGTTTAGAGATTTAGTGGAAAAGAGCACTGGTAGATCCATTAAATGTTTAAGAACTGATAATGGTGGTGAATTTACACCAATGGAATTCGAGAACTATTGCAAGGAGTTTGGGATTGATAGGCATAAAACCATTGTCTATACTCCTTAGCATAATGGATTTGTTGAATGCATGAGCAAGACTCTTCTAGAGAGAGCAAGGAGTATGCTAAGTAATGCCAACTTGCAATAGGAACTATGGGTAGAAACAATAACTATAGCTTGTTATCTGGTGAATCGATCACCGTCAACATCAATATAATGCAAGATTCCTAAAGAGGTATGGAAAGGTCACCTTTGTAATTATTCTAATCTTAAAGTTTTCAGTTGTGAAGCCTATGCCCTAATTCTGAAACATCAACGTTCTAAATTAGATATAAAATAAAAAAGGCCTATCTTTGTTGGATATGGTGATGGTATTAATGGGTACAGGTTGTGGGATCCTACTACCCACAATATCACCATTAACAGATATGTAATATTTGATGAATCATCTCTCATCAAATCAAATGTAGATGTTCAAACGAAACAAGAAGAAACACCAAAGTATTAACAAATTCAGTTTGAAACTAATGAAGGTTAACATGAACAAGTTTCAGAAGATGTTGATGAAGAGTCTCCCGCAGCAGAGGAATACATAGTTGATGATGACAATCAATAGGTTTTGGATGAGCCACAAACTTCCCTAAGGAGGTCTACATGGGTCAAAAATCCTCCAAGAAGGTATCATGATTTTGTTTCATCAGTTTCTTTAGGTACTAATGATGATGAACCTTCATGCTATCAGGAAGCTGTGAAGGTTTCTAACAGTGATAAATGGAAAGAATCAATGAAGGATGAAATGAAGGCATTAGAGAGGAATGCTACATGGGACCTAGTAGAACTTCCAAGAGACATAAAAACTATAGGTTGCAATTGGGTCTACAAGATGAAGAACCGTGTTGATGATAAGGTGGAAAGGTACAAAGCAAGGTTGGTTGCGAAAGGATATTCTTAGGAAGAAGGTATTGACTTTCATGAGATTTTTTCACTAGTTGTAAAGATTGTTTCAATTCGAATTGTTAAAACTTCTTTCTTACATGGAGATTTGGATGTTAAAACTTCTTTCTTACATGGAGATTTGGATGAGAAAATTTACATGGAACAACCTCAAGGGTTCGTTCATAATTGCAACAAGAAATTTTTTCACAAGCTCAAGAAATCATTGTATGGTTTGAGGCAGTCACCTAGACAATGGTACAAGAAATTTGACTCTTTCATGGTGAGGCAGAATTATACAAGGAGTGAGAATGATCGTTCTGTCTGTTATCACACAGTTTGTAGTTTAGGTCAAAGGCTAAAGGACACTGACCAAACTGGCATAACATGAACCTTCCCCACCCATTTTCACCTCAATGGGGAGGTTCTTTCTGTTTAGGGAGGTTAGCCTAGGGGATACGTCCCCAACAAATTGGGGTTTTGAAGAGGCTAAGGTGTAAATTCAAGATCAAAGTTTCCCCCTTACAGGTTACCACCAATGTCAGAGAGTCCGACTAATCAGCCAATAAAGAAGTGTATGCCCAAATGAAAACACCTGCTCGGAACAAGACAACAATAATACAATATATATGCAGGCTATAACTCAATGGGTTAGTACTTCAATGACTATCTGATATCAATTAATAAGCAATGTAAAACAATAGATACCAATGAAGTCAACGTTTTATCAATTAGCTATGGAAAAAACATCAATTCATCAATAACTATCAAGATGATCAAGCTAACAATGTATCCAATCAACACTTTACTCAATAAATGCTTCAAATCATCATTTAATTGCTTATATTCAACACTTGTTGAATCAAGATGAGATAACCAACTGTGATGTCAGCCCTAATTAGGTTAGTTTATTAGTTAGGGTTTCAAATTTAGAGCATTGAGAGTGGTTTTGTACACTAAAACTTCAACGTTGGAGGTTAGAGATCAGTGCCTTAGGGTATATGGAGTCAAACAAGATAAGGGAACAAGGTTTTGAAAGGATGAAGACTCAAAGACAAGAGGAAAGGATTCTAAAGTGCTCCAAAGGCAGGGTCCTAGAATCAAAACCCTAGGGGAAAGAGGCTCACTCTGGTGTTTCTTAAGCAAGGCCTCATGTTCTTTTCTCCTTCCTTAGGTTAGCTTGGCAAAATGGCTAGCATTTAACTAAAGGATGAGGTGAGAGAAAGTGTTGTGAAGACAAGGCTTTCAAACCCTAGAAAATGATGGCCCTAGGTGTAGATAACCTAGGCTTAGGACGTCACCCTCTTTCAACCTATAAACTTCAACACTAGCTTAAGGGAAGAAGAAAGATGAGTGTAGAAAAGGCTAGGCTCAATCCCTCTTCTTCAATGGCTGAAACATTTCTCTTTAAGGGGACATGTAACAAGGACCTACTTGTGTGCTTGTTACCTAGGGTTTCAAATCAACAATTTAATAAGAAAATGCAAGAAATTAAACCTACAACCATTCAATTAAGAATTTTTGCAAGAAAATCACTTACATATCATGAAGAAAGCATGTGCAAACTCTAGTTGTAAACTTTACTTGGAGAGAAATGCCACAAGATGCCCAAAAATCCTTCCAATAACAAGTGCACCTCACTTAGAAAGAAACAATACCCTAGAAGGGCGCAAAAATCAGACCTCACAAGTGTGAGTGAATTGTGTTATGTCAAAATGAGGGAAAAACATCCTCAATATATAGTATCTCATGACCTTTAATTAAATTAGGTCAATAAAAATAGCCGACAAGGCTAATAACAAAAAATCATATTGTTTTACATTTAACTGTCAAATAAAACCCTAAATGAGCAATAAGCAAGACACCAAGCCATTTTGAGGGAGACGTTGGCCCTTTTTAGGGAAAAATACAACACTAGATGACAAACATTGGCCCTCTCCGGGTCTCCAAACTCTGCCACACGTGCCAAAATTCTCTGTCAAGGTGCCATACACTGGAGGTGACGTCATGGCTCCTAGATGATGTGCTGGGGCATTAGAAAGGACACGTTCCACCTATAGTGGGTCAACCCCCTTGGGTTGGGCTCAACCAAGGCATCCTGGATGAAAACATCCTCCTTCGTCTCTCGTGCAAAGGCTCAACCAATCACTTTCCTTTCTCTGACCCTAATGGGGTCTCAACAACCATTTGATGGGATTTTCATCCCCATGGAGGTCTGAACTAATCATCTCCCCATGTGTACTAGTCCACTTGGTACCTATCCGTTGGGCATGGTCCTGCACATCAAAAACTTCGCCCTCGATGGGCTCATTAGTCCTAGGGATCATAGCAATGTCAATCATATTTCATAATTAATTTTATCAAATGCATGCATAAAACCCCTAACATATCATCCAATAGCTCAAAGACATTACAATGACCTACTATACAAAGCTGAAGAAAAAGACAAAATGTCCTATTGGGCCAGCATCCGTAAGAAAAGGAAAGTTTCCAGAGGATATCATCCAAGCCATATAATATGAGGTGGTGTGGTCCAAGGATGTCCAGACATAGTGAAAGATAGGGGTGATGTTATCCGTGGGTGCCTTTGTAGGAGGCAAGTTGTACCTATCATGGATGCAATTCTTTCCAAGCTCTTTATTGCCTTTATTCTTTCCTTTCTTTATTACCTTTTCTTTATTTTTATTTCAAGGTCTAACTAGAAGACATTGCCTTGGCGTGGTGACCAGAGCTGACAGTGTTACCCACAAGTACTTTCACATAGATGATAAGGCTGGCTCGTGATGAGACCTTCTTTCCCTTGGCCATGTAACCAAAGGTCACTGCCCTGGCATGGTAACCAGATAATGGCAATGTCATACTGTTAGGTACCCATGAACATAATGGGTTGAATCGTGATGAGACCCCCCATCCTCTTGGCTAGGTCTTGCTTTGTTACTTTTCTTCGGGTCCCTCTTGTTTCTTATTGAGAGGCTTTTTATTGCCTTCTCAGGGATCCTTGGGCGAGGCATCTCTAGGTTTTATTTTTTATGGCTTTGATCTATTACCAGCTTCTTTTACCTCCTGGGCCTTTAGCCCCTTCTCCCCAGAAGATAAGGTGTAACCCCACAAAAAGGTCATCCTAATGTTCGGACAAGGGGAATGAGATAGATGAGTGGGAGATAAGAAGTAATAATGATGATATGATGGGAGTGGACAATGGATCTTCAAAATCCCCCCTGGTGGTTAACCGAAACCTATGGGTACAAGCTTGCTAGGGTACCCTGTCAATCCCCCCAACCTTGGTCAAGTGGGTTAATGTAATATCCAAGAAGTTGTTAGAAATGAAATAAATTTGATGCATATATTTGAAGGTTAGAATGATCAAATATGACACATACCATGATACCTGGACCAATTACCTCATGGAGCAAGAGTCTTCTCCGATACAAGTCCAATCCAAAGGTGATGGATGTTGATGTTGCTGACAGGAAAAGTTTGATGAAGAAGAATAAAGATGGGCCCTCCAGGGCCATGCTCAGGTCAATCCTTCTCTCAGCACTCCATGTCTAGGACCTATGGGCCTCGAGACATGATCTCCTAGTTATCCCTAGAAATCGAGGATAACATCTGGCTCCAACTCGGGGACATGTGCTCACTGTAGAGCGCATGAGAACCTCAACATCTCTGGCATAAACCTGCAGATCTTCTCACACTCAAAAAGGGCATCAGTAAAAAAAGTGGGGTGGTATTGCCACCCCGCAAATATAATATATATATATGACAGAAAAAAAACAATCAATATGCAAGTGAGGAAACAAACTAACATGAGATGCAAATGGTATAATACACGGAAGAATGCCTACCTACCTGTACTTACCTGTGGATTCATGTCCCACCACCTTGGTGGGGTTTGAGGAGGTCCCGCTGATGGGTAATGGGCACCTTCTTCCTTCCAAAGTGGACAAATAATATGAGTTATCAACTAATTCCATTCTAACTTTGAAAGGTCTGAGCCATGATTGTGTACTTCCTTTCAGATTAGTTGGCTCTCCTTTCTGAGTATCCCACATCCATACCAAATCTCCATCCTTGTATCTTCTGATTTTGTGTTTGGTCGTTCCTTGAACAACCCTATTGTATTATTGTACTAAGGGAGGTGGGTGGGCTTCTGCTGTAAAAACTTCTTGTTGGGATGCATGGATTTGCATGTCATCTTCATCCTTTTTCCTTTTTAATATCTTCACTGTCCCAACTTCTTTGTTCTGAAATTCATCTAGGAGTTGCTAGTATTTTTCTTTCTTGGGCCATTCAATCTGATCAAACTCCTCTTCTGTTGCAAAGGGAATATCTTCCGGAGAATATTATTTAAGAGTTTGTATCACATATTTCTGTTCTTTATTGTCATTTATGGGAGGAACGATATCTTGTACATGATTTCCAGTTATTGGTACATTGAGTAAACGTCCGACCATCCCATATTTCAAAGGTAATCGCAAAAAGGTGAGATCCATTTCAAGGGACCCGCCTATCATTGCACCAAACGTCCTAGACAACAACATTCCCCATACATCCGGGACATCAACCACTATAATATCTATGTGGAATGTCCTTTCGGGGAATTCTTTCAAGTGTACTTCGACATTTTCAACCACACCATGTGTGGGTATTTCTTTGGATTCAAAGCCACACACATTCCTGTAAGCCCTAGTGACCCTCAAACCCATTTGCTGCATGACTTTAAGAGACATCATGTTGGCACCAACACCTGTATATAGCATGCAATTGCTAAGGTATTTGTTTTTCATCATTAAAGTCATGAAGAAAGGGGGGCTTTCACCATACTGGACCCTGAAATGATAATCTTGCAACATAATTGGGGGGTCCATAAGCTCAGTTGATCCCGAAAAGAATGTATCAAAGCGTTCTTTAATAGATGGGATCTTGATTTCTTCTTTTAGGGGAACGTTCACATGCATCTTTGATAAGGCCCCTTCAAAGTAAAAATTAAGATCAACCTTACTAGTCTTGGATGTCTTGGGAGGAATAACCTCAAGAGATTTCGGTTGATCAGAGGTAGGTTGTTTCAGATTCTTTCTCCTCTACACTTAAACTTCCTGCTTTTTTCGCTTTTCTCATGATTCCTGGTCCAAGTTGTTTATTATTTCCATCCTCGCTAATCTTGCTACTTCCTTCAGGGCTTTTTGATGTTCTATATCTGTGATGTTTATCTGAGGAAGATTCATGAAGCAATCCAAATTGTTGACTTGTTGTTGGCCAATGTTATAAGGGCATTCATGTTCCCAATGTGCTTCACTCCATTCTAGGCACCAACGGTTTTCATCAATGACGTTTGTAGGGGCAAAAGTATTTGGGACTTAATTTTCATTCTTTGTCTTGTAGACTCGGTTCCCTTTCTAGAATTTCCCTTTGAACATAGGCCTTGGTGCCCGGATCTGGGATTTTTCAAGTCTAACGATACAGCTCATCATTTCTTCTTGATTTTTTATGATGCCATCCATGGAAGCTTGCAACTTGTTGATACTGGTGCAAATATCTGAAGTAGGTTCAACATTGTGTACTACTTTTTGCTTGGTGTCTATTCTCCCCCTAGGGTTAGCAAAGGGCTCAATCTTGGATGAAAGGAGATTTCATTCTATATTGGTAGCGATCTCTTGGGCTTCTTGAATGGATTGGGGGTCTTTGTCTCTAAGAAGATACCCTAGTTGACCATTGAAAGATCTGGTGTAAATATGAACAAGGTAATCCTATTTCGGGTGATGGCTTGCGGGAGTTCTTTGGAGTAATGCTTCGAATCTGGTGTGAAATTCCCGAATGGACTCATTCTCAAACATGGCAAGGCCATTTAGTCGAGTGAGCAGCATGTTAGGGTCTTCTTTGATGCTCCATCTTTTGAGAAATATTTTTTCAAGACTATCCATGGTCTTGATGCTTCCATTAGGAAGACTGAGATACCAATGTCTTGCAGCATCATAAAGGGTAGCAGAAAATAACTTCATGACCAAGTCTTCAGCATCATCACTAATGGGGTGAAGCTGAAAGAATGCCCAAAAATTACTCATATGCTCTTCGAAACTGGTGGCATCAGTGTCGGTAAACTTAGGAAACCACTTTTCATATTTGGGTGGCATTTGCCTAGGGTAGCCTGGTATAGCTGACATGTCTAGTGGCTTGAAAAGAGTAGATGACCATTGTCTTTGATTGTTAACTAGGTTTGTAGTGCCGGTCTGAGAGGTAGACATGTTTAAAGGAAGTCTCTTTCCAAAAAGTGACTTGACAATAGGTGAATTCAAAGGAGGCTTCCTTCTGAAAGATAAAGGAGGATTATTGAATCTCCTTTTAGTTTGTGGAGTCACCAAATAGTTTTCTTGAAATTATCAAAGAATAGGGGAATAAAAAATTAGTGGACTCACTAGGTAAGCTTGTAAGAAAAATGTCTTTGAGGAAAGTCTTACCAAAATATTTGTCGTTGAGGAATATTGACTCAGTGTTCCCCGACAATAGCTCCAAAATGTTATCGCACATTTTGTAGTTTAGGACAAAGGCTAAAGGATACTGACCAAACTGGCGTAACATGAAGCTTCCCCACCGAATGTCACCTCAATGGGAAGGTTCTTTCTATTTAGGGAGGTTAGCCCAGGGCAACCTGGGGTTTTGAAGAGGCTAAGGTATAAATTCAAGATCAAAGTTTCCCCCTCACAGGTTACCACCAAAGTCAGACAATCCGGCTAATCAACCAATAAAGAAGTGTATGCCTAAATGAAAACACCTGCCCGAAACAAGACAACAATAAAAAAATATATATGCAGGCTATAACTCAATGGGTTAGTACTTCAATGAGTATCTGATATCAATTAATAAGAAATGTAAAACAACAGATACCAATGAAGTCAACGTTTTATCAATTATCTATGGCAAAATCATCAATTCATAAATAACTATCAAGATGATCAAGCTAGCAATGTATCCAATCAACACTTTACTCAATAAATACTTCAAATCATCATTTAATTGCTTATATTCAACACTTGTTGTGTCAAGATGAGATAACCAACTGTGACATTAGCCCTAATTAGGTTAGTTTGTTAGTTAGGGTTTCAAATTTAGATCTTTAAGAGTTATTTTGTACACTAAAACTTCAACGTTGGAGGTTAGAGATCAGTGCCTTAGGGTATATGGAGTCAAACAAGATAAGGGCACAAGGTTTTGAAAGGATGAAGACTTAAAGACAAGAGGGAAGGGTTCTAAAGTGCTGCAAAGGTAGGGCCCTAGAATCAAAACCCTAGGGGAAAGAGGCTCACTCTGGTGTTGCTTAAGCAAGGCCTCGTGCTCTTTCCTCCTTCCATAGGTCAACTTGGCAAAATGGATAGCATTTAACTAAAGGATGAGGTGAGAGAAAGTGTTGTGAAGACAAGCATTTCAAGCCCTAGAAAATGATGGCCCTAGGTGTAGATAAGCTAGGCCTAGGACATCACCCTCTTTCAACCTATAAACTTCAACGCTAGCTTAAGGGAAGAAGAAAGATGAGTGTAGAAAAGGCTAGGCTCAATCCCTCTTCTTCAATGGATGAAAAATTTCTCTCTAATGGAACATGTAACAAGGACCTACTTGTGTGCTTGTTACCTAGGGTTTCAAATCAACAATTTAATAAGAAAATGAAAGAAAGTAAACATACAACCATTCAACTAAGAAGTTTTGCAAAAGAATCACTTACATATCATGAAGAAAGCATGTGCAAACCCTAGTTATAAACCTTCCTTGGAGAGAAATGCCACAAGATTCCCAAAAATCCTTCCAATAACAAGTGCACCTCACTTAGAAAGAAACAATACCCTAGAAGGGTGCAAAAATCAGATCTCACAAGTGTGAGTGAATTGTGTTATGTCAAAATGAGGGAAAAACATCCTCAATATATAGTATCTGATGACCTTTAATTAAATTAGGTCATTAAAAATAGCTGACAAGGATAATAACAAAAAATCATATTGTTTTACATTTAACTGTCAAATAAAACCCTAAATGACCAATAAGCAAGATGTCAAGCCCTTTTGAGGGAGACGTTGGCCCTTTTTAGGGCACAATACAACACTAAATGGGTCTCCAAACTCTGCCACACGTGCCAAAATACTCTGTCAAGGTGCCATACACTGGAGGTGACATCATGGCTCCTAGATGACATCCTAGGGCATCAGAAAGGACACGTTCCACCTGTAGTGGGTCAACCCCCTTGGGCTGGGCTCAACCAAGGCATCCTAGATTAAAACGTCCTCCTTCTTCTCTCATGCAAAGGCTTGACCAATCACTATCCTGTCTATGACCCTGATGGGGTCCCAACAACCATCTGATGGGCTTTTCAGCTCCATGGAGGTCCGAACTAATCATCCCCCCATGTGTACCGGTCCACTTGGTACCTGTCTATCGGGCATGGTCTTTCACATCAAAAACTCCACCCTCCAAGGGCTCATTAGTCCTAGGGATCATAGAAATGTCAATTATATTTCATCATTAATTTTATCAAATGCATGCATAAAACCCCTAGCATATCATCCAATAGCTCAAATACATTACAATGACCTACTATACAAAGCTGAAGAAAAAGACAAAATTCCCTATAGGGCCAGCATCCATAAGAAAAGGAAAGTTTCCAGAGGATATCATCCAAGCCATGTAATACGAGTTGGTGTGGTCCAAGCATGTCTAGACATAGTGAAAGACACAGGTGATGTTATCCGTGGGTTCCTTTGTAGGAGGTGAGTTGTACCTATCATAGATGTAATTCTTTCCAAGCCCTTTATTGGCTTTATTCTTTCTTTTCTATATTACCTTTTTTTTATTTTTATTTCAAGGTCTAACTAGAGGAAACTGCCTTGGCGTGGTGACCAGAGCTAATAGTGCTACCCACAATTACTTTCATAGAGATGATAAGGTTGGCTCATGATGAGACCCCCTTTCCCTTTTCCATGCAACCAAACGTCACTGCCCTGGCATGGTAACTAGATAATGGAAATGTCATACTTCTAGGTACCCATGAACATAATGGGCTAGCTCGTGATGAGACTCCCCATCCTCTTGGCTAGGTCTTGTTTTGTCACTTTTCTTCGAGTCCCTCTTGTTTATTATTGAGAGGATTTTTATTGCCTTCTCAGGGATCCCTGGGCGAGGCATCTCTAGGTTTTATTTTTTATGGCTTTTATCTCTTACCAACTACTTTTACCTCCTGGGCCTTTAGCCCCTTCTCCCCACAAGATAAGGTGTAACCCCACAAAAAGATCATCCTAATGTCTGGACCAGGGGAATGGGATAGAAGAGTGGGAGATAAGATGTAAGAAGAAGAAAGATTGGCCCTCTTGGGCCATGCTCAGGTCAATCCTGCTCTTGGTACCCCATGTCTAGGACCTGTGGGCCTCGAGACATGATCTCCTAGTTATCCCTAGAAATCGGGGATAACAGTGTCTACTTTAAGAAATTGAATAATGGCATATTAATTATCTTAGTATTGTATGTTGACGATATGATTTTAGCAAGAAAAATCATAACTGAGATCAATGGGTTAAAGGCTCAAATGGCTAGAACGTTCAGTATGAAAGATCTAGGAGCAACAAGGCAAATTTTGGGCATGGAGATATTCAGAGATAGGAGGAATGGTAAGCTTTGGTTGTCACAACAAAAGTATGTTGAGAAGATACTTTTTAGGTTTGGAATGAACGATGTGAAACCAGTTTCAGTCCCTTTGGCTTCCCATTTTAAGATTTCTTCAAGTTTATGTCCTAGTACAAAAGAAGAAAAGGAATATATTTCTCGAATACCATATGCTAATGCAGTAGGAAGTCTAATGTATGCGATGGTTAGTACAAGGCTAGACATTTCACATGCAGTTGGGGTTGTCAGTAGGTATATGGAAAATCAAGGTAAAGAGCATTGGGAAACAATGAAATGGGTGCTTCGTTATTCAAGGGGCACAAGTGATTATTATATCACCTATAACAATGGTTGTGAATCAATTTGCGGATATGTTGATTTTGATTTTGCAGGTGATTTTGACAAGTGATTTGAACCCGTGAGCGACAAGTTTCCAATAACAGGTTGATTATGTCACTCCTTCAAAAGGGTCAGTTATAGATCATTTTACTTGAGTGATATGCAATTAAAGGTAAATTTGATGTCTTGTGTGCTTGAATTTGAAGTGAATGAAACCTTTTTAGTTTTACTTATGTGTGATATGTCATGTTTGCTTTTAACATCCTATGTGCGGAAATTCATAGAAAAACAACATAAGAACATAATACACATAATGGATATGACAATTCCCTTGATAACAAAGTTCACCCAATGTGGGCTACCTCTCTGGGTCCTGATCCAAAGCATGACTGCTTTATTCTTCTCGATGTAATGATGTCTCTCCTTTACAAGTTGTAAGGCCAAAGTCCCTCTTCGATGACAACAACAAGAGATAAGAATGTGATCAGGAATGTATACAGCTTTACAAGTTATACTCATGAGGCATCCATGATCCTGACATGGACATCATTCCCACATACTCAATACATAAAAATATGAAGAATAAAATATGACCCCCATAAACATGGAGCCATAAAAAAACCTTAGATCTGTTGCTCAGATCCAAGCATAAATATGTAGCCCATACAAAAGATCCTAAAACCACGAGAATCAAAATTGTTTCATTGGCCACTTATCATGCAAGTGCCACAAGTTTTCTGTCACGTATCATTGATTGTTTTGATGTGAAATAAGAGAAGAAAAAAATAGATAGAAGGAATAAGTTGATCTTGTTGCCTTGCTACAATCTCTCTATGCTCCTTCATACCTATAACATGCAAGCTATGCTGCAACATTTAATGAAAAAATTGCTTACATTGGCTTCTTCAATAATTAGCTTCATTATATGAAGCTTTGTTGTAAAAACAAACCTCGTCATTGAATTCGACTCATTGAATTACCTAAAAATGATTGCCAAATCATCTCCATTTGAGTCGAACACTTTCAGGCCTAAGAGACACCTTTACCTCGGTTATCGTGCCACTGCCTCTACAATAAATGACTCATTCTAGAATTAATCTTATGAAGTTTTTCTTAGATAAAAAAAATAACACCACCACTGCATTTGTGGCATCATTTTGCCTAAAAATGACTGTTTCCATGCCTCGATCCGAGTCTGGCACTTTCGAACCCAAGAGGCACCGTCGCCTCAGTTTGCATGGAAAAATCCATACAGTCTATATGTATATGTACCAGTCCGTACGAGCATGCTCATTTCTCCACTCATGCTCTATGCGCTGGTTTGTTCCTCTGTCTCTCTTGAACATGAACCAGATGCCTACTTATATAATATTTCTGCGCAGTTTGTGTATTAAATGAGTTTGTTGGCGTGCTAGAAGATTGGCTAAATTTAGGTTGTTGGTTGGAGGAGGTATTGGGGTCGAATCCCATGGGCCTCTCCATTTTGGAGAATAGTTAAAACTATTTTGGCGTGCGCCCCTACTAAATTTGGCAGGCGACCACTAAACTGGTGGAATCTGCTAAATATAATGTAACTGCCACTAAAATGGCGACGAATTTGGCGGAGACTCCTGCAATTTTTGGTGTACAATTAGCGGTCTCTAAAATGGTATATCTTCCATATATATAAGAACGACCTCCATTTATGGAAAAGTTCTATTAATATTTTTTATATATATATTTTTTCACGAAGTGATATTGTGCATTTTGGGGGTGCCACGTGGTGCATCCCCATTGTGCCACATGGAAGTCTCTGATTTTTCCACTTGGTTGTTGATGTCACATTTGTATTGGACACATCCATGTCATTATGGAAATGTGGCACCTTCTGGGTGGTTCCATGTGGCGTCACCTAGGGGTGGCATGTGGCACCTTTTTACTCGTCCACGTGGTGCCCTAAAAATCTCAAATTTGAGTGACACGTGGTAGCCTCTGGTGTTGCCACATGGCATGTTGACATCATTCTGATATCATCATGACATGTGTTACTCTCTTTTAATTCCACGTAGGTTGTACAGATGCTGACGCGTCCTTGTTGACTGGATTGTGATGACCAAAACTTTGACCGCTTATAACTTTTGATCCGTAACTTCGTTTGATGAGCCATTTGCATCGTTGGAAATCTTGAGATGCTCTTTTCACGATCATGTTGTTTTAATTGAGTTTTGGGAACTTTTAATTTTTTCCCTTTTCTATCTATTGAATCCATTCTGAGCATCCTGGGTTGCTTCTGTGCTTTCTGGGACACTTATGAAACTTCTGTGATGTTCTTTAGATCCATCTAGATCACACCTCCCAATTGAAATTACTTTTGGTCCCCAAAATTCATTACATTAAGTTTCATGTCCATTGGACTTACAATAAGAAACCCTTACCCAAACTACCTCACAAGGCCTAACAATATCAACGTGTGCCAAAAAAAGAAGTGATATCAACAATTATCATTGTTACACAATACCCTTCTATGGGGTCTGAATCACAACATGTGATTTACAAAGATGGCCACTATCGACTAACTCAAAAGGATTTTCCCCATCTATTCAACCATTTTGCCGAACATGTGCTCTTTACCGAGTTGTCCTTTCTCTGGTAGTTAGTATTATCTTGGTGGCGGATTTTTCTGTAGCACTACCTGACTAGCTCTTTCCCTCAGAGGTGTTTTTCTGGTCTTCTTGTACCTCTTTGGACGTAGATCTGGATGTAAGGCCCAATAGGTAGCCTCATGATGCCCATCTGTGCTACAATGACTGCAATAGCCTTTATCCTTTAGAGGTTCATTCCCCCTTCTCTTTTCTATGTGTGGAAAACAATCTGCCATCCTCGTCCTTCTCTTGGTTTCCATAACCTTCCTGCACATTTTCTCTTCCAACACTAGTAAATTGTGTGGTTATTCAATCCACAAAAAGTGCATGTCTTTGATGCCAAAATCTTTGTTTTATAAGATTAACATGCTTATAATCAAATGGTATTTTAGAGTTTCAATATTTCTTATACCTCAATGATTTTTCTCTGGAGTTGGACTGGCAAGAAGAGTTGGTCTCAACTCTATCATTGTAATCTTCATCTCTCCCTAGAGATGTCTCGAATCCTTGATCATGAGAAGTTGTGCTCTCATCCTACACTGAATCAATTTCATCTCTGGATGAAATGTTGACCTCTGGAGTCTCAGTGACTGTCCCAGGGTCTTCTTCCCAAATGGTTTTGGATCTTTATCCAACATCCTTTGGGACATATCCTATCCTGACATATTAAGGCCAAACCACTACCTCGATGGGATCCACAATACCTTGTCCATTGGTTCCAAGGCCTCCTCCTTCATATCCCATATTTCTCATAAACTTTAAGCCGATGCAAGAAGCATGTTGTTCAAGTATTTCAAAAGAATCATCAACATTATTTAAGAAAGGAACTACACATGGTTTACTTACCTCCACCTCAAACAGGGACCCTTGGTCTTCTTCTTGAGATGTGTCTAGTTTTTCCTAGTGAGAAGAATCAGTGGAAGATGCTTCTAGGAATCCTCCCTGGTTTATGGATGCATGAAGCTCATATTCATTTGTTTGACAAAGTTTGCATGCATTTTCACTATCATGCTCGCACCCATAACTGGTAAAGTTTCCATGGTCACAGGATGGTCTTATCACCGTCTCATTCATAGATCCTTCCTCTGTCTGCATCTTCATGGCTTGCAACTTCTCTTGCAACCTTCGTTTTTCTTCTTCTATAACATGCAAGAATGTCTTCAATCCAACATTCTCTGCTTCAAGTATTTGGTTGATCTCTTGAAGCTCGTCGAACCACGACTGTTTTGGTGACCTTGGCATCTTTAGCTTCAACACCTGCATTCGGTATCAAGCTTTCTCTAATACCACATGATCTGAACCCGGGAGTGATAAGTTTCCAATAACTGGTTGATTATGTCACTGCTTCAAAAGGGTGAGTTATAGATCGTTTTACTTGAGCGATATGCAATTAAAGGTAAAGTTGAAGTCTTATGTGCTTGAATTTGAAGTGAATGAAACCTCGTTAGTTTTCCTTATGTGTGATATGTGATGCTTACTTTTAACATCATATGTGCAAGAATTCATAGAAAAACAACATAAGAACATAACACACATAATGGATATGACACTTCCTTTGATAACAGAGTTCACCCGATGTGGGCTACTGCTCTGAGTCATGCTCCAAAGCCTAACCGCTTTATTCTTCTCGGTGTAATGATGTCTCTCATTTACAAGTTGTAAGGCCAAAGTCCCTCTTCGGTGACAACAACAAGAGATCAGAATTGTTAGCATCAGAAGTCACTCCCAGATTTCTTGCAGGAGCAGACCCCAATGACCATCAGTTTTATGTCATGATAGTTTGTAATGGGTGATCAAATGGGTATAGACTCGGGAAGATATCACTCTAACTTAGGCACTGGGTCTGGTATGTAAGGAACAAAGGAGGTCTTGATCTAACTTCAGTCAGTGGGTTGATTTAAAGATGAGCAAGTTGAATACTTGCTGAGAGGGGTGAACAAACTACCTCAGGCGACAGACCTTTCAGTAGTTTGTAGAAGAAAAAATCAGAATGCAAGATCCTCTTGGTTCAGAGCTTCGAGAAACTAAAAGGGGGGACTTGACTAGATCCTCCAATTCTGTAACAACCTCCTTGTTACGACAACAACTCTTATAACAGGTGGAAATTTTTTATTTTTTTTGTGTGTGTTTAAGGTGTGTGCATGCGTGTAGAAGTAACAGACACTCTTGACTCTACGTCGCCACTCGACAACCAACAAGACGGAACCACGATTTTCATCACAAGAAGACTGAAGGCACACAACGAGTAACTGCAACAATAAATGACCATAGACACAAGGCCCACAATGCAAACATTTAACGACATACTGGATTACGCAGAGTACGAACACAGAGGGAAGGATCCATAGTATTAGATCTTACTATTTATGCATAGGAAAGCACGACGTTTAATCTTAGTTCTCTGCTCCGGAGAGAGAGAGAAGGTCAGATAGGCTCCTGGCCGACTGCTCAGGCAGAAACTAGTAACCTGACTACGAACAAGACACAAGCAAGATGAACACCACAAGACAACATACGACGTACAGCCGTAACAACATGTTTTTAACGACGATCAAACGACAATAAGTAAGATTGACTACCTGCCTGTCTCTTGGAAAGCTTGACGAATCAGGACACATGGTGCCGTTGGCTACCAACATGGTTGTTCTGGTGGTTAAGAGGTCGAAATTGACAACAGAGATGTGATAATACACGTAGGCCTAGGGTGGGAAGGATCATCATGGAAGCAAGAACGGGTTATGGTCAACAGCTCACTCTAAAATTGATAAAACAAAAGCCCATACGACTGATGCTAGAATGAAGTAACCCATCCATATTAAAAATTGAAAAAGAAAACCCAACACAACCAAATGAAACCCCCAACGAGAATCTACCGGCAATAACACTAACTCATAAGGGAAAACGAAATGCCCAGGTACTATTACAGGAACAAATTCATTTAAATCCTCCCGGATAGATTGCCCACAGAAGTAAAGAAAACAAATTGCCATAACGCCTTTACAACCACCTTTTTTTTCAAAAACGAATGTCAGGGTAATTTTACAAAACGATTTGCCCCTACACCTACATAAACACACCCATCAAAGTTCTTAAACATCCGCAACAAGATAAAACGCCCGCACAGAGATTTATAACGCCCGGTCATCCAAAAACGCCCAAATCTAATAAAACAAAATGCAGAGGAATGAACTAAGAAAACGCCCCCATTAACATAAGATGCCCCCCATTAATATTAAAAACGCCCGTTGAATATAAAAACGCCCCTGTGGTATATACTACAGCCTCAGAGATATGAAAACGCCCCCATTCATATAAAGAAAACTCCCATGGCAGAATAAAAGAAAACCCTCGTAATACAAAATATGCCCACACTGGTATAAAAAGCCCATGCATCTAAATGAAAATGCCCACAGTCACACAAAAATTTTCAGAACAATAATTTGAAAGAATTTACACAGTCCCGCACATTCAATGAAATTTACACAGTCGAGAATGATGATTAAATAATTTGCACAGTCAGAACAATAATTATAAAAATTTACCCAGTCAAGAACGACATACATGCCATAAATTAGATTCGCAAA
>ML779548.1:96522-120901 GCA_009831015.1 Picea engelmannii
AAACAACAACACAGTGAAGGGTTGCAATGTAATGGACAATAACCAGAAACACAGAGAATAACAAAGGGAACAGAATCATCCTAAATTTAATCCATCAAGAATTCATATACAACTCAAACATTTTTCTCTTTTTTAAACAATGCACATGCATACCTAGGACTGGCGGCGAATAACTCGAAGACACTATCCCGCGTTGTTGCTCCATGCCGCTCCCACTCGTCGACCGTAGAGACTACACCGATACCTCCTAGCCAGACACTAGGGGTACTCTGCTTCCCCCTTCGCCCCTCGAGCCACAAAGGGGCCACACATAGTCCAGATAGTATACCTAGCTTCCTAGCTCGCCTCCAAGGCTGAGCTACCACTCTAATCCCAGCTGAGAAAATCCCAACTCCTCACAAGCAATCAGTCGAGTCCAAATTCGGCAACATAACAATACCTAACAACCCATCCCCTTTTCCCTTCATCCCCCTTTATTTTATGGAGTTTTGAGCCCCCTTTCCCTAAATCATATTTAATTTAAGTTTTAATGAAAAACCCTCAAAAATTCTTTGTCTTACAAGTGTCACTCATCCCCCACGTTTCTCCCAAAATTAATTCTTCCGCACATTTCTCTATCCAAACAAACTTCTTATTTTTCTTCTGCAATTCCATGATCGGATTTGCTATCTTCAAAAAACCCTTGACAAATCGTCGATAGTATCCTGCTAAACCCATAAAACTACTCACTTATGTGACATGTATCGACGAAGGCCATTCCATAATAGCCTCAACCTTTGCTGGATCCACGACGATACCTTCGCCGGAGATGACATGCCCTAAGTAGTGAATCCTTGATTGATAAAAGGAGCATTTGGACAACTTCCCATACAATTTGTGCTCTCAAAGGCACTGCAGTACCAAGAGAAAGTGCTCATCATGCTCCTCTGTCATCCGAGAGTAGATCAAGATGTCGTCAATGAATACTTGGACGAACTTGTCCAAGTACTTACGGAACACCCCGTTCATCAAACTCATGAATACCCCTGGGGAGTTTGTCAGTCCAAACTGTAAAACAGTAAACTCATAATGTCCAAATCTCGTCTTAAAGGTAGTCTTAGGGACGTCATCCTCCTTGATCTATAACTGGTGATACCCTCATCGCAAATCGATCTTGGAGAACACCATCGAACCCTTCATTTGATTGAATAGATCATCAATTCTAGGTAAGGGATACTGATTCTTGATCGTAGCCTTGTTCAGTTGACGGTAGTCAATGCAAAGCCTCCATGATTCATCCTTCTTTCGTATGAAAATAACCGGTGCACCCCACGGTGACACGCTAGGACGTATCAGTCCCAGGTCCAACAACTCCTTTAGTTGCATTTTCAGCTCTTGCAACTCTGGGGTCGACGTCCGATAAGGTGCTCTTGCTATCAGTTCGGTCCCCGGTTTTAGGTCTATGGTAAACTCCAATTCCCTTTCCAGTGGCATCCCAGGTAAATCCTCTGGAAACACGTCCGCAAACTCCTTCACCACCGGAAGGTGTTCTAGACCTTCCGCTGCTCCCTTTTCGTTTAGCGCGAGGATTGCATAAAGCTTTCACCCCTTGCGCATACTCTTCCATAACTGTAAGGAAGAGACGAACCTCAGGGAAACTCCCTGGTTCCATCCTACAATCACATGTCTCTGTCCTTCGTCATCAACCAAGCTCAACCGTTTCTTCTTACAGTTGAGTATCGCCTCGTGCAATTCCAACCAATCCATACCAATCACGACTGTTTGCACCCAATTCGTCACTAGGTGAGAAAATTAAGAGTGCTTACATGCCCAGTTGGGCTCTGCTAGGCATGACAGTTGTTGAGTAAAAGGTTAGAAAGAAAAACAACAAAGTTATAAACAAGAATTAAACTAAAAACAAATAAAAACTAAAAGCATATGAAAAAAGGGAAAATAGAGATAAATGGACCAATATCACCAATGTATAAGCTGATCTATTGATGAAATCCAAAGGCACAATGAAGAAAGGGGACTTGGGTCCCTTCTTTCTCCAATGGAAGGCTCTTGAGGCCCTCAAAGCTTGCTCTCCTTACAATGAAAAGATGAAAATGTGGGTGAAATAACTCCAAGCTTATTCACTCAAGTGAGGGGTGAATAGCTCTATGAAATGCAGCTTATGATTTTTATTGCCAAAGAATGAGTCCTAAGCAATCTCAACAGCATAACAATACAAAGAATTCCTTGAGAAAATGGTGGTCATTCATGGATTTTTATAGCCAAGCATTGGGTTATTATGTGACCTCTTTTGAATGTGAAAAGGGGCTCTTTAGGGCTCAATTAGGTCTTTGACCAGACCACCATGAGGATTGAGCTCGGATTTTGTGTCAAATCAACTTGGGAGCTGATCCATTAGTGGTTAGGAGGCCGACCAATTTCAATAAATGCGTCGTTTAGCAGGCGCGCAGGTTTTTCGCCCAACAATCGCGCCTTGTGCACATATGCACGCTTTGTACATTGTTGTTATGTGCATACGCGCGCGCACCCAGATGATGTAAAGCGCCTTTCAAATTTTTGGTCATTTTGTATAGTTTTTTGACCCTTTTGCAATGTTGAGGAATTAATCTTGTGCCATGAATGACTTTTTTCCTGTTTTGACGATGCAGAGTTCTTGTCGCCATGTGCGGATGAAATTTCAGTGATAACAGATGCCCCCTGATGGATGAGGTTAGGAGAAAAACGTATAGCCAAAATCCATCAATGTTTCTTTGACTGAGAATGGTGTTGTAAGGGAGAGCAAGAGTGAGACCGTGTAGAGCAATCCTTTGGAGAAGAAAGGAACCTGGAGAACCTGACCTTCTACAAGGTGCGTAACAATATACAACTATGTACAAACAAGGCGGGCATGCCCCATGCTCGTATGATGTAACTCTAAAAAAAGATGATGGAAATGTTGATGTAGACCACTGCAGTGCCCTCGGGGGCGGAATGATAAAGGCAGAAGACAATTCTGCAAAGGAACATACTCTGAACCATCGATAATGGTCGCGGAAGTAAACAACGATGGTGATGTGGGCATTGGTGGCCCTACCAAGTTCAGAGGTCTTCGGCAACTGATAACAAAAACTATAATAGTCGCAAAGTAAGACCCACCACAACATGAGAAAATGTTGGCGTCAAATGTTATGGGGGTCAACGACATCAGGGAGCAATGGTGTTTCCCCCTGTGCCATCCGAGATCTCTCATTAAATGGTAAATGAGAATCAAGATACTGTCGCCCTTCTGGAAAAGTGTGCTGATGTCGACAAAAGGGGGACGCGAATCCCAGAAGCAAAGGGCTTCACGGGATCTACTTTGGTGAGGAAGTGACAGAGGTACATGGAAAAAGTCAAGAAGTGGGAAGACTCAAGACTTCCCTTGGTTGGAGAATGGATGAGACAAACAGTGGCCGTAACCATGTGACAAGGTCGAGTGTCAGGGGGACGCCAAGACCGAGGATAAGTTGTGCCAGAGGCGGGACAAGGTGAACAAATTCAGAGAGTAGAGGTAAGTGACTTGGGTGGTACTCTGAAGGTATAGACGATGTTGGTGAGGGTAAATGAGAAGTAATGCTCCAACCAAGGGTGACATGGGTTGCGTGTGGCCAAAAGGAAAGCGGGTCGCCAACGGTGACGACAAAAGTAAAGAACTGAAAATAAATGCGTTTGTACAATAAATAATGAAGAATGTGGGAAAGATGTACAAAATACAGAAACGGGTGCCCCAGTGTGAAATGAGTGCCCCAGGGAGGGCAAAAATTGCTGGGAAAACTGATGAAGGGTGGGGGCCCCATTGGCGAGTTTCTGTATGAGGAAGGTGAAATGAAGATAGGTTCGTAGATGGGTAAACTGATGGTGGATGAAATGGTGGGTTCATGATCCTGCGGAGGTGCAGGTAAAAAGAACATAACCATAAAGCAATGTGCTGGGAGTCCATATGGGAAGCTAGCAAAATGAGGAGAAGAAGTATGTGGTTAATTCGCAACATGATGAAAGACTACTGGGACTCCCATCCCTAAAGGGTGATGAAGAACAACATGAGTGTCGAAAGTGCCAAAAGGTGCTATGAATGGGACAACTCATGTGGGTGAGAATGCTACCGGGTGACGGTACTGAAGATGCAACTTGAGGTGTGAGTACTGTAGAGCTGGGAACGGGTATCCTAAAGGCCAATATCAGAGGGTGTGACTGGAAATGTAAATGCAATACAGCGGGAGAGACTACATTCCAGTGCTGAGTATATACCTAAAGGAATGTTGTTGAGGGATGATGATCAAGTACCTGCACACAGAACAACCAAATACCCAAAGTGAACAATATCTGAAGAGAAAGGAAGATATGAGCATGTATTTGAAAAATGTGACTATGCATGTGCGTACCTGACCATGATATGAAAAAAGGGCGCCCCGGGGGCCTAGGATGAAAAGTGACCCAGGGATAGTCGTGATGTAGGCGGCGGGACGCTGATCCCGTGGATGAAGACGGTTCGAAAAATGGACGCTGTGGGCTCCCGGAATGGTGAGTGGAAGTTTGGCAAAAGGCCTATATATAGCTGTAGGGCCCACATTGCCACCTCATTTATACCTGCTGCTACAGTGAGTTTCCGAGCAAATTCAGAGGAGATTGAGTGATTTCGGGAGCACGAGATATCTGATTGACGGTGTGCGAGCTTCAGGTTAGTGGTTTGATCATCCTGCATAGTAATAGGTTTCCAATTTTTGGGTAGGGTAGGTACGGGGGGTCGTACGGGGGTTTTGGGGGGTTTTTTGATAGGGTGTGGGCCCCAATGCACGGGCGACTCAGTGGAAGGCGCGCATGTGTGCGCGCCTGTACACTGAATAAGCACGCATTAAGGCGCGTGTGTAGGAATTTAAAGCGCGCCCTAGGGGCGCTCCTCTGGGGTAGACAGGCGCGTAGGAGTGCGCGCCTGTGGGGTGAACAGGCGCGCTCACGAGTGCACCTGTGGGTATGACAGACGTGCCCTAGCGCACGCCTGTATTGTGAACAGGCACACTCACGAGCGCGCCTATGGGAAAAACAGGCGCGCACACATGCACGCCTGTATAGTGAACAGGTGCACATGTGTGCGCGCCTGTGGGTGGTAAAACCGCGCCTTTGAGGCAAGGTTTCAGGGTGAACAATTAGCTTATTTGATGTATTGGATGATTTCCTAAGATAATATAGGACTCTGGGTTGTGTGCAGGTGGTGAGCAGTGATCATGGATGTGCAGTGGCCTAAGAGAGACTGGTCACAGCTACGAGATGTTGTGGCCAATGCGAGGCCTGCAGTTCGAGCGTCTTTAGCAGCCAGTGGGTTGCTAAATTTTTTTGAGTGCCCTTTGATACGGGCCCAGGAGTATTTTCTCCAGTTCCTGCTTGAGATGTGGAGCCCCAAGCAACATTTCTTCCTCGTGCGAGGAGAGCAGATCCCCTTCACAGCAGTGGAGGATATTTACTTCTTGACAGGGCTCCCTTTCCAGGGAACACCGCTGCTGGCAGAGCCTATGCTGCCGAGGGACACGCATCTGTGCACTGTCACCGAGCGATATTGCTCCGGCGAGCGCTACATGGTTGGGACGGCCGTGAGTATCAGTGGGATAGATGCCCTGCTACATCGTTGCATCGCGGCGATGATAGTTCGGGTGTATGGGTCACGAGCGACCCACCAGATCAGTGGTGGCGAGCTGATTTTGATGGAGAGGGTGGTGGTGGGCCATGAGCGGTTCGCCTGGGAGTTGACCTTGCATGCACAGATGATCGCGCAGCTGGACCATTGTCAATCTTGAGGCGCCAGAGAGTTTTCATTTGGCTCCATCCTGGTAGCCTATTTCTTGGAGAGGGTGTCGATGTTGCGCCCGAGGGTGATCCTAGAGGCACCATGGGTATGAGAGCCGCGCTTGAGGCGGTGGTCTTAGATTTTGGTTCTCCATGGTGGTGGCAAAGGCGGGCACTATTTTCGGCGCAGACGGCGCAGATATGGCGGCAGATGCCGCAGGTCATACTGCAGTACCCCTATGCTGGGGTAGACTTCCGGGGGGACCCGGACATGGTATTGCCTCCTGGGGAGGTTTTTTATCACAGAGGTATTTTGTGTATTTATATGTTTTGATTTATGCTATGATTTTGATATACCAGTTCATATGTATGATGTATAGACACTGATATGATTGGTTGTTGTTTGTTTTGTGCATGTGCAGATTTGGAACCTCGCGGGCGCGAGGTGGAGTTGTATACACCACCGGTGCAGCCAGAGGGGAGGCCTCCACGTGGAGGGAGACGGCCACGGGATGAGGCTGCGGGGGCACCAACAGAGCCTGAGAGACCGGCGAGGAGGTGTCGTTTTGATGACCCTGGTGCGGGGCCATCACATGCTCCTCCGACGGCGGCCGGAGGTGATGATGATGATATCCGCCGTCATTTTGAGACGGTGTTGCGAGACGTGCCTGAGGGCATGTGGATTCGTATCCAGAACGAGGAGTTCCTGGAGCAGTGTATAGGGTTACCGCCACCATGGTGGTTGATCATGCGACGAGCAACTGTGCTCGCTGCCATGACTAGTGGACGCCTGCCGCTGGGGCAGGAGGGTCCTGCAGGTGCTCCACCACCACCGCCTGGGGCAGGTAGGTGTGGGCCACCACCTCCTCCTGAGGGAGGGGCAGCTAGGGGTGCGATAGAGGCCCCCTTATTGTATGTATATTTTTTTACACTGTTTTTGATAGGCTGGTGAGCCGATGTATTTTTGTACCGAGATGTGGTATAGGCCGGAGGGCCGATGTATATATATGTTGTATGTAAACATTCGGATGGATGGGGAGGCCTTGATATATATATGAGTATACACCCTTTTTTGAGATCCAAATGTGGTTTATATGTGTTGTTTGTTTTGATGTTGATGATGTTGATTCTATCTATATGCTGTGACAGGATATATGTGATGTTTATGTATGTGTATCTTGATGTGATATATGCCAATCTAGTACCATGTTAGCTATGTGATCTGTTGTTTGATTCAATTCTCTGGGAATATGTGTAAATGTAATGGAATCAAAATGTCAAGATAATAATCTAACCTACAGGTATTTGCGAAAGAGGCACGGATCGCGTACACGGTACACATTGTTAAGTTGGAGAACGACCAGTTGAGAGTCGAGGAAAACGCTAAGGTGATGAATATGATGATGTTGGGCGTTGGTCAGGAGGCCAATGACAACAGTGTATTCGGCTTGGTTATTGGTTGCTGGTCCTAAACAGATGTCGCTGGAATGTAGCATTTCATGTGAAGGGGTGTAGAGAGCCCAAGCAGCCGAAGCAAGATTTTGTGTCCAACGGCTGGTGCCGTTGGCGTAACCAATGTGGTAAGATGGTGGAGGAGTCATCTTTCAATAACACAAAGGATAGTTTAGATGAGGGAAAAAATATCAAAAATGCTAAAAAAGAAAAGAACCTAAAGTAGCATGACTATGTTTAAGAATAAAATTTCTTGAGGTATAACCCATTGACGGGTTCTTTGAGTGTGAGGCCTTCGGGGGAGGCCAGGATGTATGTGCCTTTGGTGAGGCAATGTTGGATGATGTAAGGGCCATGCCAGAGTGATTCGAATTTGCCGTGGCCAAAGGTAACCTGAGCGATATCGTAGGCAAGGACGAGGTCGCCTTCGCGAAATGAGCGAAGGTTGACATGGTGATCAAAGGTAGCTTTGGATCATTTTTTCGCTGCCTCATTGTTCTGTAATGAGGATCGACGATCCTCATCCAGAGACTCCAAGTTCAGCGAGCGCTACTCCATTGGAGGAGTGTCAGGTAAAAGTTCAATTGCGGTGCGAAGGGTGGGAATTTCGCACTCGATGGGAAGAGTTGCTTTGATCCCATGGACTAAATGAAATGGTGTGAAACCTGTGGCGGTCTTCACTGCCGTTCGATAAGCCCATAGCGCGAAAAATAACATATGATGCCAATTGGTTTTATGTTTATTGACCGGGCGCTGTAACATGGTCTTGAGGACTTTGTTCACTGCCTCAACCTGTCCATTTGACTGAGGGTAGTATGGTGAGGAAAACTCGTGAGAGAAGCCTAACCGAGCTGAGAGTTCGACGAAGATCTCATTCTCAAAATGTTTCCCATGATCGAAAACTAATTGGAGTGGTACTCCGAACCGGGATATGACATGGTTGAAGAAAAAATGCGCTGCTGTGTCAGCGGTGTTGTTGAAGGTGGGCATAGCTTCAGCCCATTTGGTGAAGTAATCGACAGCGAAAACAATGTATTTGCGACCATTGCTGGAGGGGGGATTACAAGTCATAAATTCAATGCCCCATTTACAAAAGGGGCCTGCAGTGATGACCGGGTGAAGAAGAGCGGGGGGAGCGCGGGCTTTGTTGGCATAGAGCTGACATTGCTCGCATCGTTTCACGGCATAAATGCAATCATGAAATAGGGTAGGCCAAAAGTAACCAGCCCGGATAATATTTTGAGCCATGGCGATGCCCGAAAGATGGCCCCCACAAGCGTCGCTGTGGCAGTCATTTAAGACTCTGTCAGCCTCGTCAATAGTCAGGCAGCGATGAAGAATGGTGTCGACGCCCCGTCGATATAGGATGTCACCGATGAGGAGATAGCGGGGGGATTGATGGAGAATGCACCGACGATCATCTCGTGATAGGTGATTACTGAAATTTTGAGTTTGTAGGTAGACGAGAAGGTCGCCATACCAGGGATCATCAGAAGTGATGTAAAAGAGATGTTCGTCAGGAAAGTCAGTATTGACGGGGGCACTAGGTGTGTCAGAGGGAAGGGTCGTGACAATTTCAGTGAGAACAAGGGCCTTCTTACTCTTTTTTTTTGAAAATTCGAGGTCATACTCCTGAAGGATAACGATCCATCGAGAAAATTTTCCATTAAATTGGCGACGGATGAGAAAATATTGCATAGGGTTGGAATCTGCGACGACCTTGGTGGTGCGAAGCAGAATGTAATGGCGCAGTTTCTGGACTGCGAGGACAACTGCAAGAGCAAGTTTCTCTTCATGTTTGTACTTCAGGGGTGGTCCTGAGAGGTTCTTACTGACATAGTAAATGACGTGTTCACGATTGTCATCTCCGAGCTGGACGAGGATGCCAGCTACTGATACAGCTGATGCTGATACGTAGAGGATGTAGTCGCGATTGTAGTCAGGTGCACTAATAAAAGGTGCATTGGAAAGCGCTGTTTTAAGGTCATCAAACGACTGTTGGGCATAGTCATCCGAATGAAAAGGGATGTCATGACGCAGTAAGTGAAGGAAAACATGTGCGCGTATAGCGTAATCAAGAACAAAGCGCCTCAGAAAGTTGGCTTTTCCCTGGAGACTCTGTGGTTGGCGCAAATTCCGAGGAGGGGGAATTTTGGTGATGGCTTGGACTTTGAGGGGGTCCACGGTGATACCGCTTTGGGAAACGATAAAACCGAGGAGGCGTCCTGCGGTGACGCAGAACACACACTTGAGAGGATTCAAGAGGATGTTGTACTGATGACACCGTTGAAAGATGACTCGTAAATCATCGAGGTGTTGGGTGCACTTCTTGGATCGAGCGGTGAGGTCGTCTAAGTAAGCAAGGATGATTGCAGCCAGATCATGAAAGATGTATGTCATGGCCCGCTGGAAAGTTGCACCGACATTTTTGAGGCTGAAGGGCATGACACGATATGCAAACATACCCCACGGGGTAATGAATGTGGTTTTGTACTGATCGGTGGGGTGGATTTGAATTTGGTTATAACCAGAGAATCCGTCCATGAAGGAGAGAGCCTCGTGGCCGGCACAATCATCGATGATATCATCGATGAAAGGCGTTGGGAAGTTGTCTTTTGGACATACGTTATTGAGATTGCAAAAGTCGGTGCAGACGCGAATAGAGTCTTGTTTTTTTTCGACAGGTACAGGGTTGGAAACCCATGAGGTATAAGAAATGGGGTAAATAAATCTAGCCGTGCGCAATTTGTCAATTTCGGCTTTGATAGCCGCGGCCTTGGATGGGTGTAGCGGTTGCTGTTTCTGGCGAACTGGTGTGATGTCGGGCTAGGTGTCGATGTGATGTTCGACGATGGAGGGGTCGAGGCTAGGCATCTCCGTGTATGACCAGGCGAAGATATCCCTAAATTCCTGGAAGAGGGCTTTATATGCGGTGATTTCCTGAGGAGTGCAAGCAGCTCCGATGATGATTTCTTCGACGATGCCCGATTTAATGGAAATGTCGATTTTGATGGTGGGGGAAATGTTAGCCAGATTACCTTCTTCAAAAGTGTCGGGTGCAGGAATCAGATTGTTGAACCAATCGATAGTCCCTGATGGAATAAAATCTTTGGTTTCGACCGTGTAAATGGGATTGTGGCTAGGAGGCATGAGGGATTCCTGTGGAAGGAAGAGTGCACAATGATGTAGTGCGTCCCAGGGAGAGTCTGGGCGTTGTATCTCTTCTAGTATTTCTTCGTTGCATTGGAAACGACGGGAATATAATGGATCGTGAGGAGTGATCTTAGTGATTGGGTGATTGCCCCCTGCTGAAGAACCAGAGGGGGTATCCCTCGTAGATGGTGAGGGTTCACTCGACATAAACCATATATTGAGGTACTGAGGGGTACCCATAGTAGTGGGATGGAGAGTCTCCATAGGGGGATGAGTGGGAGAGTTGGGTGGGTTACGGGGTAAATCCTCAGACATGTCATCTAAGAACCAAGGAGGCATTGGGAGTGCCTTGGGTGCAGGCGAAATGATATGAAGATCTTCGAGTGGTGAAGATATGTTAATGATCGCCTCTGCAGGTTGGTGATGTAGAGCTAACTGACGTCGCCGATATTCCAGGATCATAGGACATTGGTATGTAAAATGAGCCAAGGAATCGCAAAGAGAGCAAGGGCATCTCATGCGTTCATTGATTGAAGTAGTGACATAGCGAATGTCAGTGAGCGGTGTTGTGGATGACGTAGCAGGGCGTGGGTTGTTCTGAAAGTCTCGGCTTATGATAGCTAATGCCTGTCGGAAACGAGGCAGTGATGGACAATGATGGGTGTAATGGCCATACTCAGAACAGATGGCACACACAAATTTGGTCTTCAACCCTTTACTACTGGAAGGTTGAGTGGTAGCAGTAGTAAGGGGTGGTGTGGGGGTTGGATTGGGGGGAATCAAATTCCATAATTCCGGTAGTGATGGGCAGTTGTTGGTTTGGTGACCCTCTTTGTCACACAATGTGCAAGGTGGTGGGATACGCGGAGGAAGTGGAGTTGTGGGCTCCTTCTTCGTTCTCCTTCCCCCGATTGTAGCAGGGGGAGTAGGGAGTATGGGGGTAGTGGGGGCATTGGGAGTCAGAACAAAAATCATCATGGGGAGTCCTGCCTGTGGGTGAGGGACCATCTCAGGTGGATGTAAGTACCATACTAGGATGGCTAACACCATATTGGGTAGTGTGAGCGTTGCTGCTACCTGGAAATCTTCTATACCGGGTGGAGGGTAAAAGAAGGGAATTTGAGTGAGGGGTCGAGGAACTGTCTCCCAAATGGGACTAGGCCCTTGAGGAGATGTGGATTCGTGGACTATGGGTGTCGACGAATGCACAGGAGGATCCTGTGGGAGTGGTGCTGCAACTATTGAGACGTCAGGAATGACTGAAGCCTCCTGAGGAGGACGAACATCCTCCTGTTGAGTGTCGTTAGATAGGATGACGCATACTTGACCAGGGGGAAGGAGTGGTGGTGCTCCATGGTACGTCCCTAACAAGGATGGATCTTTGAAAATACTAGGACCCATCTCGACGAGTGGATATACGTCTTTGTTGGTGTGAATAAGAGGAAGAATGTTATCGAGATTGGCAGATGGATTAGGCTCGTAATGTGAGACTTGGTCAATGGTTACAATATTTCCATTGTGGGGGAACATGATTGTCTAAAAGATGGATGATGCCATTGCCTTCATAGCATACATGTAGCTACGTCCAAGAAAGATATTGTAATCGAGCTGAGCGTCGATAACTTTGATGTTAATGAGGATAGTTTTTCCCCCAAGTTCTACGGGGACATTTTGGAAGAGCCCTTCAGGGGATGATGGTCGTTCGTCGTAAGCTCGTAATGTGATGGCGGAAGGTATGAGTTCTGGGGAACCAAGTTTTTGCCATACTGTTTTGGACATGATGCATGTAGATGCCCCTTCATCGATGATACACCGATGGACAGTGATGTTCCGTATTTTGACTGGTATTTGAATAGCAACTGCGGCGGGAAAACGCGGTTCGCAGCTATCAAGGTCAAAGGTGATGAGTCGAGTATCGGCAGGGTCGACTGTGCGCAGAGCGGAAACTAGTGATTTCCGCTGAGTAGGACAAGTCTGGAGGACTTCCAGAACTGACATGGCAGCCGGGGATTGTGCTAAGTCATCTACCAAGCTATAGTTATGAGCGGCCCTAGCCTGTGGGTTGTGGACATTCCTGCGCAATGGGATGCGAGGGATGCGTAATGGTGGTTCAGCGGAAGGGCGAGGGATCACCAACGGAGGTCCCGTCGGTGTAGGGTTTGTTTCTGCAGATGTAGGAGTAGACTCAGCTGTTGCAGGATACTGACGATTGCGTGTTTCCAGGAGGATTTCTTCCTCACTAGTGAGGAGAATTGTTCGCTCTGCTGGATTGTTGGGATTGTGGTATTGGCCCACCTGAGGTGGGGGATGCTGCGTGTCCTATTGGGCATTTATCACACCTTGATGTGGGATAGGATTTTGCAGCACGGCGGGAGGGGGTTGTTGCGCATATTGTTGTTGTGCCTGCTACGGGGCAGATTGCGCAAGAGAAGGGGGAAGACTTCCAGAGTCCTTCAACCTTTTGAAATCAGCGATTTTTGGGCAATGGTGAGTGTAATGACCATATACACCACAAAGAGCACAATGGTGGATTTTTTTAACAATATTCCACCCTTGGCGTTTGTTGTTAGTTCCCCCTTGGGGGTTTTGGTTCCCTGGGTTTTGATTGCCCCCAATGGGTTGATGTTGTGGGGGTATATTCTCGCCTTAACCAGGATTGTTGTTATTCCTGTCCCTTCCTTTCCTCTTAGTGTTGTTTGATGGATGAGTTGGATTGGCTGTGTTCAAATGTTCAAAATTTTGATATTGTTGAGTAGCAGAGGGTTGAACAAAATTGACCCCCGTATGAGGATGTGGGGGAGCCATGGGTTGTGGAGGACCTGGAAAGGGNTGCGGCTCCATAAGGTACATAGGAAGGCGTGGCACTTTCACTAGTACTATAAGGTGATGTGGAGGGGGGACCACTGGTGGTTGGAAGAGGTGGATGTATGGGAGGTGCCGGTGGCTGTCCACTAATGGGTGGAGGTGTAGAAACAGGGTATGGCTGTTGGTAAGGGGGTGGGGGGTAATAATAAGTGCCCCCATATGCTGGTGGGTATTGAGGTGTTCCATACATCGGTGGTGGTTGGGGTTGTGGACTATGGTGTGTGGTGGCACCTATTAGTCCGTCTGCTGAGTGAGACATCCCAGGTTTGTCTTGACCAAATGGCACAGGTTTGGGAAGATCAGGAAGTACCGTATATAAGTATCCTCCCTGTGCGTAGATGAGGTCATATTGCTGGGCTTTACTGATGGCTTCCTCTTCGGATTGTGGGAAGGTGGAAGCTACATCCTTACCAAGGAGAGCGACAAGTGATCTAAGAAACCAGTCAAGACATTGCTGCTTGGTGGTTTCTTCTTTACAAAAACTACGTCGCCTACGCCACTCATGAATATGGTCATCAATGTGGGTGGCTGAGGACTGTTTGAAATTAGACAGTAGTTCTAGACCATTGTCATGGTGGATGGGTAATTGGAAGAAAGTTAAGAAGGCTTTGGCCAAGGATTCAAAGGTCGTGTGGGACCCATATTTTTCTTCGACATACCATTTGGCTGATGGGCCAGTAAGTGTGCGTTGAAAAAGACGCAGTTGGATAGAGTCTTCCATGATGCTATTGGAAGAACACCATAGATGAAAGGTCATGATGTGATTGGCAGGTTCATCCCCTGCCTTGCCTTCAAACTTTGGTATGTCTGAAGGAAGTTTGGTTGGCATTGCAGGCCATGTGGAATCATGCAATATAGGATCATTAGTGAGCTTGGTGAGATCCAGAATGTTGAGAGAGGCTAGGTATGGAATCTGTAGTGGGGGTGGAGGGTTAGCTCCGACCATGGTGTGTTGTGAACCTGATCCTTGATGGGGACTAGGTGGGTTGGTGCTCCCTCCTTGAGAGGAAGTGGGTCCCCCGCCTCCGTGCAAAGGAGAGCGAGTAGATGGATGACCTTGGGAAGAAGACCCAAGTAATGTAGAACCAAGCAAGGCTGATCCTAATATAGTGGCACTCACAGGAGTGTGTGAAGGAGGTACCGATGAGCGGGTACGACCAGATACTCCCCCTAAGATAGGAGGAAGGTTGAGAAAACATCGTGAACGACGGGGGTTTCTGTGGTTCCCCTATGATGTCAGACTAGTTGTGTGAAATGTGTGCAACAAGTGGTGAGAGAAAATATAGAAACAAGATCCTTTGCTGTGATGGTATTCACAATATATATATCAAAGTCAAACTATAATCATATGTGGATCATACATAAATGAAAAAGAAGCATATATGTGGGTAAGAGGGTTTTTGTCTGCGTGGGGGAATCAAAAAGAAAGAAAAATGCTCGTGTCCTAGAAGATGTAACGTCCTTCCTCTCAAAATGGCACTGGATCTTCCAATAGCTCTCAACAGTGGGGTCTGAAGTCACCGGAAGAGATACTAGTGAAGAATGAAATAACTGGTTATAATGAGGGGTAAACGGGGCAATATCCCGAAAGAGCTGGCGATACTTCCCAATAGCCACACAAAATCCAATCAAGGTGAGATTGCATCCCACAATCGCCACCTAGGTAGATGTCCTAAAATTGGTCAATAGGTACCTCGGTCCAAGCGCGACACTAGATTTTCGGCCTAAGAAATGGGTCACGGGCTGGATCCCGTCCAAGAGGTGGGTGTTTCAAGGGGGGATGCACAGAACAACCGGACCTTGGCCTTCGACCCTTCACGGGTATCTCCCTGCCTTATGGTGATTGGACCGCTGGACTTGGAGGATTTGAAAGTTCCCTATTTGTCAACTTCTATGTTTGAAAGTGTGAGAACCAGATAACGGGGGGTTATTTGGATGCCTACCCCCGAAATCCTACCTAGACTAAAACTTTCTTTTGGCACCTCATGTGGAGGACAACTTAGTGAGTTGTTAGAAAGATTTTAGGTGAAGTTGTTTTGTGAGGCTGGGGGTGAAAACCAACCTCGTTTGATTAAAAGTGGGAGTGGATAGTCCAATCAAGAAAAGATGGGGTGTTTTTCAGAATCCCTTTGGAGGAGTCCTACTTAGACCACCACGTTTCGAGATGAGGCTATGTGTGTGAGAAAGTGGCTTTTGTGTGTGAGTGAAAGTGTACCAAATTTTAGTTATTTAGATGTTACCTTGCAACATGTGGACATCGCTTGGTCCTTTACAAGAGTCTGATTACCTAAATAAGCTAGATGTCATTGGTACAACCTTGCGGAATTTTAAAAGCCCTAGGAAACTAGCATGTGGACATTGTGGTCCGTTACTATCCTTTAACTCCCTATGTGTGAGTTAATCTAGAAAAGCATGAAACTAGCCTAGATTGAACATGTGGGCATGTGTGGGCCCGTTACAAACTTTTAAACTCCTAGTTTTTTTATCTAAGAAAGCATAAATTCAAACACTATTCTAGCTTTGTTGACATGTGGGAATGTATGGGCCCGTTACAAGAATGTGTTTGAAAAAATGAAACTAAGAGGGGTCTCGAAAGAGCCGTTGTCCTCTCCTAAAAGTTTTGAATTTTTTTGTTAAGGGAGATGATATCGTTTTCACAATCCTTTTCTGGTTCTCATGATCGCTTGATGGCGCAAGAGAAGAGCATACTCAAGATTGTTACTTCCAATTTCTGGTCCCAAAATGTGAGTTTAGATGTGATTAGAATTGATGTTCAACTTAGATTTATAAACCAAAGCAAGCCATCCATGTGGCAAAAAGAAAATAAGGGAAAATGAATTTTATCCACCTAAGTGCCTATGTTTGCTTGATTATCCCCTTTATAAGTTGAGGGGTCTAAGTGGTGCGGTATTTAGAGCATGCATATCATCATTCTTAACAGGGAAAATGCTTTTTCCTCACACCCAAGAGCTTACAATGTCAAATTTAGATCAAATGCGTGCCACACAGTGCATACACAGGCGCATAGAGCGCGCGGGCACTGTCGAACTTGAACTAAAAAGTGCATGCGCGCAGAGGGAAATCGGTGCACAGGTGCCTACGTGCACGATGCACGCCCGTGGGGTGGAATAACCGTGCACCTGTGATAAAAAACCGAGAAGAAAAATCCAGATGGATTTCTCCCAATCTTCTGGTGAATTGACTGGTTAGCAGGTCGACAGAGGCCGGTTTGTGAACCTGCAAGTTAATGAAATAAAAAAGAAAGCAAAATAAGCCCAAATGAGGGAGGAATTGATACCTTCTCCCCAGTACGGTCGCCAATCTGTTTGCACCCAATTCGTCACTAGGAGAGAAAATTAAGAGTGCTTACATGCCCAGTTGGGCTCTTCTAGGCATGACAGCTGTTCAGTAAAAGGTTAGAAAGAAAAACAACAAAGTTATAAACAAGAATTAAACTAAAAACAAATAAAAACTAAAAGCATATGAAAAAATGGAAAATAGAGACAAATGGACCAATATCACCAATGTATAAGCTGATCTATTGATGAAATCCAAAGGCACAATGAAGAAAGGGGACTTGGGTCCCTTCTTTCTCCAATGGAAGGCTCTTGAGGCCCTCAAAGCTTGCTCTCCTTACAATGAAAAGATGAAAATGTGGGTGAAATAACTCCAAGATTATTCACTCAAGTGAGGGGTGAATAGCTCTATGAAATGCAGCTTATGATGTTTATTGCCAAAGAATGAGTCCTTAGCAATCTCAACAGCATAACAACACAAAGAATTCCTTGAGAAAATGGTGGTCATTCATGGATTTTTATAGCCAAGCATTGGGTTATTATGTGACCTCTTTTGAATGTGAAAAGGGGCTCTTTAGGGCTCAATTAGGTCTTTGACCAGCCCACCATGAGGATTGAGCTCGGATTTGGTGTCAAATCGACTTGGGAGCTGATCCATTAGTGGTTGGGAGGCCGACCAATTTCAATAAATGCGCCGTTTAGCAGGCATGCGGGTTTTTCGCCCAACAGCCACGCCTTGTGCACATATGCACGCTTTGTACGTTGTTGTTACGTGCATACGCATGTGCACCCAGATGATGTAAATCGCCTTTCAAATTTTTGGTCGTTTTGTATAGTTTTTTGACCCTTTTGCAATGGTGAGGAATTAATCTTGTGCCATGAATGACTTTTTTCCTGTTTTGACGATGCAGAGTTCTTGTCACCATGTGCAGACGAAATTGCAGTGATAACAATGATGTCATAAGATCCTAAGATCATGACGTACAAGTTGACCCTAGTGACAAACTCTCCCAGTTTAAGGGCACAGCCCGTAACCTTTCCTCCAACCTTCTGTTTGGCTCCTGAAGCCATCTCCATGAAGCTAAACTCATCCTGTTCAACTGCCTTTACCTTAATCCTTTTTAGTACTGCACCAAAAATGAAACTCTCAGTAGCACCTGGGTCTATCAAAATACTAAGGGTCTAGTGAGTGACAATACCTGTCGTCTCGAGCACAGTCGACTGGTGCTCTTCCTGGCAGTTATTCACCACTGCATGAATCCGATGGGCCTTGGCCATATATCCCACGGTAGTGGGTCCGGCTGATCTGGATGCCCTGGTCCTGTCCATAGGATAGTCGCACTGGTAGTGTGGCTCCCCACACGTCCAACACCCCTTCTTTGGCCCACTAGTCTTGGTACCCAAAGTAGAAGATGACTACCCATCGTCCTGAAACCCTGGTATGTTCTGCTGAATAGGCCTAAACTGTTGCTGTTGCGGGCGACGGTGTTGCTGGTGCTATGGTCCTCGATAAGGTTTCCACTGCTGAGGCGGCGGTCGTCGGGGTGTAGCAAAAGTGGATCCCCTCTGGAAGCCACGATGTCCTGGCGTATGTCTCACTAGTGTCTGATGCTACGGCGTACCAGATGAACCCTACCTTGCAGGTCTCACTGGAGTCTTGGTCTGACCCCCACTGATAAGCTCCTCCTCTGCTATGAGGGCCTTTTGGACAGCGTCGTGCAAAGTTTGAGGCATCAAGATCCTAACCTTTGCACACAGGCTGTCGGTAAGGCCAAACACGAACCGGTTGACCTTGAGCTTCTCATTTTTAAGGTGCAGACCATACCGAAGCAGCTCCATGAAACGTGCCTCGTACTCGGGCACCGTACGACCTCCCTGTCGTAATGCATTGAACTCATTGAGCTGACGCTCAATGAATTCCTCCGAAAGGTACCTCTCTCAAAACCGTTCCTCGAACAGTTCCCATGACACATCTTCAACGGCCATGTTCAGCTATGGCAAGAGCATCTTCCACCATAGAAGAGCACTCCCCTTCAGTTGAAAGACCGCCATGCAGACCTTCATGTTGGAGGTATAATCACGAAGTGCGAAGCACATCGCCATATTCTCCAACATGCCTTGGCGGCTACATCGTCTAGGGCACCAAAGAACTCGAGAAATTTTACCTTCTCGAGTTCACGGTGAATGCTACCTGTAACGGCCGGTGCGCGCGGTGAAACCTCAGTGGGTGTCGGCGCCCTGGCCTCATCTCTGTCCAATCGGATGATCAGAGCCTTGGACATGCGCTGGAAGGATCTCATCATCCCAATAACATCACCAACCGCTATCTTCTCCTGTCCAAGAACCTGCTCGCCTCCCTGGGGGTTAGACCCCTCAGGTGTGGATGCTACTGTAGGCATCATGCCTCCTCCCCTAGTACCCCGTCGTCTGCCTCTGCGACGTCCTCTAACCATGATTACCTGCACACACACAATCAACTCAATCAACAACAATATCATCAAATCTAATCATGTCCATGAAAGTCGTATTGAACCCCAAGCCACGGGTCGAACCAGCTTTGATACCATATGTATGCAACCTCCTCGTTACGAAAACAACTCTTATAACAGGTGGAATTTTTTTGTGTGTGTGTGTTTAAGGTGTGTGCGCATGTGTAGAAGTAACAGACACTCTTGACTCTACGTCGCCACTCGACAACCAACAAGATGCAACCACGATTTTCATCACAAGAAGACTGAAGGAACAAAACGAGTAACTGCAACAATAAATGACCATAGACACAAGGCACACAACGCAAACATTTAACGACATACTGGGTTACGCACAATATGAACACAAAGGGAAGGATCCATAGTAGTATATCTTACTATTTCTGCACAGGAAAGCACGACGTTTAATCTTAGTTCTCTGCTCTAGAGAGAGAGAAGGTTAGATAGGCTCCTGGTCGACTGCTCAGGCAGAAAATAGTAACCTGACTACGAACAAGACACAAGAAAGACGAACACCACAAGATGACATACGACGTAAAATCGTAACAACATGTTTTTAACGACGATCAAATGACAATAAGTAAGATTGACTACCCGCCCGTCCTACCCTGGAATGGTTAGGACCTCCAAGACACATAATCAACGCTCAACCCAGGTTCCCATCGATTTTAACCACTTAAGGTCTCAGGGCAGGCGACTATTCTGAGGAACATGGAGGTGTCTACATCTCGCCCGACACAAGCAGACCATGCCTACAAGCCAAAGATAAAACCTAATCATCAAGATTTCAGTGAACATGGTCATCCACATTAAGGCGGTTGGTGACAGTAAAACAATAATAACTCCTTAAATTACTCATTACGGTAATTTGTTGGAGGTGTACTTTTAATCCATTGACAAGCGAAGACAATTGGTGCAACAAGTCCGACCTTCAATTGGTTTAAACTTTTAAATATAAATTACAAATTGCTCGCTATGATAAAGTCTAGTTCATCAAGAACCGTACAGCCAAAATACCCCTTCCAACAGGATAATCATATTTCCCTAATGACAATATATAATTAAAATATTTCACTACACTAACATTATCATGAACATTGACAGTATTGGGAGTGAGCATCCCATAAATAATGGTATTAATCACAACCACCAACATTTAAATCTACGATATCGTTACCATAACCGACAACACCATTTCATTTTAAATTACCATGACCTTGCAATAATAGCAATCATATTATGGAACACGACAATTGTTTAAGCAAGTTCGGAAATAATCAGGACAACAATGCAACCATCATTATTGCAATTAGCAAGGTTATCTATAGTACACAATTTGTAAAAGTGAATCATTTAACTTCTTAACAATATAAATGAATTGTTCCCATGATAGGTAAATGAATTGTTCCCACTAACATTAACATTGTTCCCATTAACATTAACAAACAACAATATAATTTAACAATTAACCATCATAAATGAATTGTTCCCTAACATTAAAAATTTAGAAATATAGCCTATTAACAAGTTAACAAATAGCCTATTAACAAATTCATCACCGAATAAAAGAAATCCCTAATTTATGGACCAACCAACCTTTAATTAACAATTTTTCATATTCAACAATTTTAACCAAAATAATAACAAAATATAGATAAACCCATACAAATTAACTTGTAGCAAATTCTAACAATTTTTCATATTCAACAATTTTAACCAAAATATAGATAAATCCATACAAATTAAATTGTAATAAATTCCCCCGGATGGGGTGACACGCGCCGAGAATGGGGGACGTGGCGAAGGACGTGGTGAGGGGATGTGGGAGGCCATTAATACAGGCCCTCACCACACACTTCACGAGTTATTATGTTCATTAGCTCCTACCACCTCCATCCTACGATGCAACCTTGCACGAGCACCTTCAGTCCAGCCAACCAAAGCATTAAGCTCATGGCTTTAATGGCGTTAATAGCGGCTTATTCACCCATCAACCTTCTCAGAAGTTCTATTGTGTTCTGGCATCTTCTTGAACAACGAGGCTGCTCTCAAACTCTCAGCAACTCAACACTCACCTTTGCTCCAGACATGCCAAGATTGAGGGGGCGATCCCGTAGGGGGGCTGGCTGGTATGTAGCCGCCTCCAGAAGGAAATGACACCGAGATTTCAATTGCGCAATGACTCTAGCCAGGCAGCGACGACGATAGGCACCTACGACAACAAGCTCACCTCCTGGCACAATTGTGGAAGAAGACTTGAGCATTGATCTCCCACCGGATTTCTCAGAAAATAAAATGTTTACAGTCCCTGATAATTAGGACCCCCCCACTTGCTTCTTCAGCTCTGCGACAACACCATGCGGCAAGGACTCCTCCGACCCCTGCGCCAAAGACTCCTTCGACCCTTGCGCAGTGACATGCAACATCGAAGAGGAGCCACAGACGGACACCGGAGAATTCAAGGATGCAGGACGACTGGGAAGAGATGACAAGTAGCCGAGGCCGCCCTCGCCACCTCTTTTACTCCCGGAGCAGCTGCAGCTCATTTTCGAAGTCTGAAATTTGGTTGACGATCAGATTTTCCAAGCGGTCTGCGTAAGCCAGTGCCTAGATATTCTCTATGTGGCTTATTCCAATGACATGCCCAAACACCAATGTCCTACCTGTGCACAACCACTTGGAATTCTAGTCTATGCAGAAGAAACGAAGGACGACAAGGGGAGCGCTGGTTAACAGGTCTTAGAGTTTGCATGCTTCTCTTTATGTTTGTTGTTGTAATCTATCAGGACTGTAGTTCACTAGGTGTTAGTTTGGATAGCCTTAGAATTTACATTATCAAACTATTGTTAAACATGAATATACCCCCTGGTTTCCTACGGCCAGGGTGGCGCTATGCTCTCTATATTTTTTGGACATGCTACAGTGAGATAGCCAGGTGTCATGGTTTCCTACACAGGCAGGACACCTGGCAACTATGTGTCATGTATTCTCCTTTTTGGTGAATCTTTAATATAATAGGATCCACTTTTTACTTTAAAAAAAAAAACTTGTAATAAATTCACTTGAGAAAACTTGAAATTTTAATTCGAGCATAAAGCCATTTTTAAAACTATAAATTATTGTTTAGGGTTTACTGTCAACAATAAAAACTATAAGTCGCAGATGTAGCCTTTACACTAAATCTGGAATTTAGGGTTCCGTTTTCAATGCTAGCACATGAATTAGTCAGGAAATTCCATCGACAGTGAGGGAGAGCAAAGTTCTGTGCCAAACTGGATATTCATTCGCCAGGCTTACGACTCAGTCTCTTGGAAAGCCTGACGAATTAGGCCACATGGTGCCGTTGGCTACCAGCATGGTTGTTCTGGTGGTTAAGAGGTCGAAATTGAAAACAGAGATGTGATAATACACGCAGGCCTAGGGTGGGAAGGATCAGAACGGAAGCAAGAACAGGTTATGGTCAGCAGCTCACTCTAAAATTTATAAAACAAAATCCCATACGACTGATGCCAAAATGAAGTAACCCATCCATATTAAAAATTGAAAAAAAAAAACCAACACAACCAAATGAAACCCCCAACGAGAATCTACTAGTAGTAACACTGACTCATAAGTGAAAACGAAATGCCCAGGTACTATTACAGGAACAAATTCATTTAAATCCTCCTGGACGGATTGCCAACAGAAGTAAAGAAAACGAATTGCCAGAACGTCTTTACAACCACATTTTTTTTCAAAAACGAATGCCAGGGCGATTTTACAAAACGATTTTCCCCTACACCTACATAAACACGCCCATCGAAGTTCTTAAACATCCACAACAAGGTAAAATGCCCACACAGATATTTATAACGCCCGGTCATCCAAAAACGCCCAAATCTAATAAAACAAAATGCAGAGGAATGAACTAAGAAAACGCCCCCATTAACATCAGACGCCCCCCATTAATATTAAAAACGCCCGTTGAATATAAAAACGCCCCTGTGCTATATACTATAGCCTCAGAGATATGAAAACGCCCCCATTCATATAAATAAAATGCCCAGGACAGAATAAAAGAAAACCCTGGTAATACAAAATATGCCTACACTGGTATAAAAATCCCATGCATCTAAATGAAAACACCCATAGTCACATGAAAATTTTCAGAACAATAATTTGAAAGAATTTACACAGTCCCGCACATTCAATAAAATTTACACAGTCTAGAACGATGATTAAATAATTTGCACAGTCAGAACAATAATTATAAAAATTTACCCAGTCAAGAACGACATACATGCCAGAAATTAGATTCGCAAAGCACTTAAACCCCAACGCAATATATATATATATATATATATATATATATATATATATATAAACACAGTCCACTCCGAGATAAACAACAACATAGAGAAGGGTTGCAATGTAATGGACAATAACCAAAAACACAAAGAATAACAAAGGGAACGGAATCATCCTAAATTTAATCCATCAAGAATTCATATACAACTCAAACATTTTTCTCTTTTTTAAACAATGCACATGCATACCTGGGATTGGCGGCGAATAACTCAAAGACATTATCCCGCATTGTTGCTCCGTGCCGCTCCCGCTCGTCGACCGTAGAGACTACACCAGTACCTCCCAGCCAAACGCTAGGGGTACTTTGCTTCCCCCTTAGCCCCCTGAGCCACAAAGGGGCCACACACAGTCTAGATAGTATACCTATCTTCCCAGCTCGCCTCCAAGGCTAAGCTACCACTCTAATCCCAGCTGAGAAAATCCCAACTCCTCACAAGCAATCAGTCCAGTCCAAATTCGGAAGCATAACGATACCTAACAACCCATCCCCTTTTCCCTTCATCCCCCTTTCTTTTATAGAGTTTTGAGCCCCCTTGCCCTAAATCATATTTAATTTAAGTTTTAATGAAAAACCCTCAAAAAATCTTTGTCTTACAAGTGTCACTCATCCCCCACGTTTCTCCCAAAATTATTTTTTTTAAATTTATTAAAAGGCTCATTTCCCTATTTTATTATTCCCTTTCCTTCTCTTTTTTTTTTAAACCAAAAAGGTAAATGCGCCAATGCATCTTTTCATTTTATTTTTAAATTCATACTTTTTATACTCCCACTCGTTAAATAATTTTATTACTATTGGTTCAGTCTCAGTTTATGTATGAGTTTTATGGAAAATAGTTTAGTCCCCTAAGCATTCAATTTATTCACTGAAGGTTATGCGTTCTGTCAATCAAAACTATGGCTTTCGGTATTCGTTTATTTATGAATTAGTTTAATTTTTGAAAAACTATTGCGTTCATATGGGAGTTATGCTTTAAATTTTTTTATAAG
>ML779548.1:121066-135700 GCA_009831015.1 Picea engelmannii
TGTGAACTCTAGCCTAAAATCTCATAATGATGTTTTGCTTAATTATTTTAATGGTTATTAGGGTTAATTGCTATTAATAATAATATTTGGGTATAGGATTAGGTCAAGAATTATTGGAGCTATTTCATTTAGAATTAGGGTTAAGCTCTTTTTAGAGTTAGAGTTAGGGCCCTTTTCCTCAAGGTTAAACGAAATTTTTATCTTAGAGAAGTTTTTTTTTTTACTTAGGTTTAGATTTTGAACTGGACGACAATTGTTTAGGGGAGTCGTTTTAAGAATTTATTAAGGCATTATTGTCTTAGGGCTATTTAGGTTTGTTTCCTTCATCCACATCAATGCGACATGCCCTTCAGGACGCACCACGTGCTCCAAGGGTGCCACTTGCCTCGTTCGTTTCCTTTGCGCGATGTTCCCTTCAGGATGCACCACGTGCTCCAAGGGTGCCACTCGCTTCTTGTGTTTCTTTTGTGTGACGTGCCCTTCAGGATGCACCACGTGCTCCAAGGGTGCCACTCGCCAACTGGACTGATTGGTAGACATCTATAACCCCTGGAGTCAACACTCTTCCAGGTGAACTTGTGGGAGACTAAGGGCTCTAAGGAATAAGGCCCCCGCCTTATTGCGCACCCCTTAGAATCATCGTGAGCCACTGTCCCAGTCTTCCCTCACAGCATCATGGATCCTCTCGAACTAGGTAATCGTTAACCTACTGTTCGAGCCACAGCGGGAGTGCTAGTAGGCGGTGGCAGGGCTGCTGTCCACGCCTCTCCCTCAACCTCTCTGGAAATCGTGTGTGGCCCCTTTACTCCATATTTGATTCTGGTCGGCAAGCTATCGTCAGCTTGCATCATCAAAAATCGTGTCAGAAAATGTCAACATCATATCATCAAATCAAAGAAATATCACAGTAAATAAATCAACCCAAATAGCACACTCCCTGACTCAATCTGGAGTCCAAGGGGGTTCCACCGATGCCTCTGCATCCTCAAGTTCTGAAACCCTGCACACTCAATGAAACTGAGTTAGCAACACCTGTCTACATCAAAGTAGTAAAAACATCATGTCATCTATCATAACGCATCATAATCAAGGATAAATAGTTTAACATCATAAAAGTCCAGATCACTTGCAAGCAAGTGTCCTCAAAGTATAAGTTTTATCAGTGTGCCAGAGAAGGATGTTACAAATTCCAAGTCGTTCAGTGCTGAGAAAATCACAGAGACCGATTAGAAACAATGCAACTGTTACAGTGATCCAACCTACATCATCCTATAACAGTTACATCTCGACTAGATCCTCCAATTTCGAGCTGCTCTAACACAATGTAAACAAAGACGTGAAATAAATTGACATTCATAAGGCAAGAAGTCTCAAAAGTCCACGCATAACCAGAAATAACAGTGCTTCACTAAAGTTTTACAACCGGGAGCCTTTCTCATCCATTGATCATTAAAAAATACAAAAACTGAGTCTATATACTCAGAAAAATTCGCCTAACAGAGGCGTGCTCAATCATCCAAGGCTTGGTGTCCCTTCAGTCAAATTTTGACGGATATTCTTCGTCAGACGCCTTCTTAACTGCGCATGGCTCCTGCAAGGGTAGTAGTTGAGCCATTAAGTGCCGAGTTAGCATGTGCATACCTTTATAACTAGTCAAGGACTTGGCATGGCTTCTTTGGAAAAATCGATACATAGGACCTTCTCGAGCAGACAGCTTGCCAAACCCTCCATACCTTACACTTAATGAATGAGGAGAGTTTTCAACCACCCCTTCTCACCTTCATTTACTCTAAGCAAAAACCAGGATTGAGGTCAAATCAGATGGCACCTGGAGATTGCGATGATTCCTTCCATGAACAAACTTGACGCCTTTGGCCCCTCTTGCACAACCCTTTTTATTTCCAAAGTGACCACGGGCTGTGACCCTATGTTTATTCTCAAAGGTGCTTTCGGCATTCGTGAATAGGAAGGAGATGATCCTTTCTTATCATAGTCACGATGAGCGAAACACTGATATGGATTAATTGGGCGCCATGCGTCCCTCTCATATCTGACGGTGTTGAACCTACTCGACGATGCTGTGGACCCTTGGTTCTGGATGCTCTTGGCACTTCACGCCTTGGGGATATGAAGGAGTTTCTCCTTACGCCTCGATGTCACGATGGGAAAAAAGGCGAAGAGCCTAATCGTGCACCAAGTGTCCCCTTTGGATGGATGGCTGAGACTGCTCTGTGATACTGTGGGCCCGACTCTGGGTGCTTTTGACACTTCGGGGTTTGGGGTTTTGAGATGTAGAATGACATAGAACCCTCACCCTTCAAACTCTCGAATGTAGAAAAGCCGACGTGACTAGATCGCACACCACATGTCCTTTGGATGGACGACTGTTATCCTTTCCTGCATGCAATACGGGCGCTATCCGTCGCGCTAATCTCAGTGCAACTCCGCTAACCGTGATTTTTCGTCGACCGCCAATCTTCTCTTATGGATGAATCTAGACCATAGACAATATAATCTCACCCGCTTAGTTGCTTGGAAGCCTAAAACGATATTTTTCTATGCTGCGCTCGAGTGCTTCTCATGCAACTTGCAGACCTGAATATTCTTATGCCCAGGACAAGAAATGTTACTAGCATTAGGCTCCATGGGGGATACAGTTGTCTCTGTGATTCTCTAAGGACTCATTTTTCAGCTCCAATGCCTTGTTGTTGGGCTATGGGGTCATTTATTTGAAACTTAAAGGTGAAAAGAAAAACAATATTTACAACCGTGAAAGAGCCATGTGCGGCTCAAGAGAAAAATATTTTTAGGAAATGACCATTCACGGGGCCATTGAAAACTTCTTGATCCTTCAAATCGCATACCCTGTAGGTGTTATTCGAGAATACTTTGGATACTTTGAAAGGCCCGATCCACAGGGCTTCGAATTTTCTATGCTTTCCTTCATCTTGTTTAGGAGCATCCCATTTCTGTACCAGGTCTCCTATTCAAAACTCTTCCTTTTCTACCTTCTTATCAAAAACCTACTTGATCCTTTGTTGATGGTCCTAAATTCTACCCATTACCTGGTCTCTAGCCTATTGGACCTCCACTAGCTGATGAATTCTTCTAATCATGTCATCAGGCTCCTTTTGATGATCCTGGAGGAATGTTGCTACAGGAATGGCTAAATGATAAGGAAAAACAACTTATGTTCAATAGACTAATTGGAAAGGAGAGATGCCTATATATCTCTTCATGGTCACTTGATTGGCCCATAGAGAAAATTTCAATCTTGAATGCCAGGTCTTCTTGTTGTCTTCCAACAATCTTTTGATGATCCTTATCAAGCTTTTGTTGGAGGACTCTGCTAAACCATTGCCCTGGGGATAGTATAGGGTGGAATGAATCAGTTTGATCCCAAATTTCCCACGGAACTTGGTTAACGGATCAGCCCTAAAAGAGGCGGTGTTATCAGTGACAATCTTACTTGGGCAACCGAATCTTGTGATGAGGTCTTCTAGGAATCCAATGATTAGGTTGTGGGAAGCACTCCTGGTGGGGATAGCTTCAATCCACTTGGTGAAGAAATCAGTAGCAATCAGGATCCATTTTTGATGCCCAGTGGAAGCGGGGTGAATTTATCTAATGAAATATACGCCCCATTGTTGGAAAGGTCCTGAAACAACCACAAGATTTAACAACAAAGACTTGAGTTGTTGTTTTCCTATAAATATTTGACATTTGGTGCAAGCTCTGACCCTTCTACAAACGTCAGTGAATACAGTGGGCCATTAGTATCCATCCCTGAGGATTTTGTAGGCTGTGGTTTTCCAGAAATGATGCCCTCCACATAGGCTATCGTGAAATTCAACCATGATCCTTTCAGCCTCTTGCGGATCTACACATATCAAAAGAAACCCCAGGGGGTCTTTCCAATATAGAACTTGATCGATAAAGTAGTATCTGACTACTTTGAGCTTTAGAGCTCTTTCCTTGTTTCTTTGTAGGCCGTCTGTAGGCCACAACTCTTGTAGAAAATATATGACATCCTTACACCAGGGACATCGAGCCAATGGGGGCTCTCTTTGAGGGTCCATTTCAGACAGCCAACCCTGCTGAATTTCTGAGCATTCGTTGATGAAACTTACCCCCAAAGCTTGGCACTTGGATTCAGCCAATAGCTTGGATAAACCTTGACCTTTGATCAATTTGGTAGGCCTTATTTCCAGGTCAAATCCTAGAATCTTGGCTATCCAATTACTCCTCCTCCCATCTATGTCAGGCTGAATAAGAATGTCTTTAACAACAACTGAGGGGACATAAGCGATGATTTTTTATTGTAGGACATAGATTCTAAACGCCTTGAGAGCCTTCACCAGGGCATAGGCCTGCTTCTCCATAGTGTCATATCTGACTTCGACATCCCTCAATGCTCGTCTAAAATAGGCAATGAGCTATTCTAGCACAACCTTGTTTGTCTGTAATAAAACAGCGGACACTGTGTCAGGTGAGGCAAAGGAGAAAATAAGGAAATCCTTTGAGTAATTGGGATTGATAGGCACAGGGGCTTCAATCAGGGCCTTCTTTATTTGCTCAAAGGAATTTCATGATTCAGAATTCCACCTCCCTTCATTTCCTTTCCTTAACATGGATGTTATAATTTTTACCTCCTCAACAAAGTTAGGAACAAACCTCCTGAGAAAATTAATCTTACCAAGGAAAGATTGGACCTCTTTCTTGGACCTCGGGATTGATAAGGCTTGTATTGCCTCAAATCTACTAGGATCGATCTTGACTCCTTCTGCTGATACTATGTGGCCTAGTAACTTTCCCTCCTGCATGGCGAACAAATATTTCTTGGGATTTAATGAAATGCCAAAACTCCTGCATTTCAGGAAAACCCTCCTGAGATGACAACAATGTCCTTTATCAGATTTTGAAAATACTGTGATGTCATCCAGATAAATGACCACAAATTTATCCTTTTCCCCAATGAAAGCTATGTCCATGGCACATTGAAATGTTTCCCCTGCATTCATCAATCCAAAAGGCATCTTGGCATACATGAATGTGCCCCATGGAGTGGTAAATGTCGTCTTTTCCCTGTCCTTAGGCAGAACAGAGACTTGATTGTAGCCAGAGAAACCATCGATCATGGACATTCTGGATGCTCCTGTTACCCTCTGTAGTATATGTTCCATCTTTGGTAAGTGGTAGTTATCCTTTCATGAGCTCCTATTCAGGTTTCTGAAGTCTACACAGAGTCTAATTTCTCCATTCTTTTTCCTTACTGGTACCAAGTTGGCCACCCACTCTGAATATCTCAGTGGTACAATGATCTAGGCCTACAACAACTTCTTCACTTCCCTCTCCATAATAGGAAACAGTATAGGATTGATCTGTCTTTGCTTCTACCTAAATGGCTTTGCCTCCCTTTTCAATGGGATTTTATGCTCAATGACAGAAGTGTTATACGTTTTGAGATCTTCATAGGTCCAGGAAAACACATCAGCAAATTCCCTCAAAAGTCCAATGTATTCAGACCTCTACTCCTCTATCAGTATTCTTGACAATTTGACAAACTTGGGCTCACTCTCAATGCCAATGTTGCACTGAACAATATCAGTGTCATCCTATGAGATTTCCCCTTTTAATGACACATCATTTATATCAAAAATCCTTTCCAAAGGAACCAACCCCCTTGGAATATGGTTGTTGGGGAGCTGCAGAATGTTATGCTCTGCTATTTTATTTAGAAACTTACCCCCATCAAGCTCTTCTTCAGAGATGGAGTCTTGGTCAATATGCATCTCTGAAAATTCTTCGACAGTCTCCAAGAATTTCTTGATCTCAAGATCGTCCTCGAATACCGTCCAATGTTTGACGCTGTCAAGTATGGAGGGCCTGTATTTTACTTCTACATCGTATCTGAGTTTGGGCAGCAAGGGCACTTTGAAATTGCTTGCTACTGTAGCCAAGGAATCTGCCACTGTGTTCTTCTCTCTTGGGACAAAAGAAATATAGAATGTTGAGAAGAAACAGTCAATTAAATCCCATACCTCATTTCTATAGCTCTTGAGTTGAGGATGCTTAGCCTAATAAGCCTTTCTGATTTGTTGGACCACCAACTCTGCATCTCCGAACACTGCTACCTCCTGAATTCCCATTTCCTTTGGGACTCTTAATCCTAGGACAAGAGATACTCTGCCACATTGTTGGTAGCTTCAAATTCTAATTTGTATGACAGAGATATGGTTTCTTGCGTGGGTGACACAAAAAACACCCCAGCACCAACGCCTTCCCTGGAAAAGGCCCCATCAAAGAACATTTTCTAGACGGGGGTGATGGAGGGAGGAAATTTATTGGAAGTGGTGGGTGGCTTTCTGAGATTTAGAGGAGGCTCGAGAGCATTAGTGAGTTGTAGTACACTGGAACCTAAATTAGTTTCCAAGGCAAAAATGGGATGCTTGGTAGGGTTAGCTTCATCACTGATTATATAGGCCATTTGGGCTTCCCTGTATAGCCTTTTATGTTCTCCTCCAAACACTGGGATAGTAGCATATGTGAGGTCCATCTGCAAATTCCCCCCCATTCTTTTTATCCAATATCTTGATAACAACATACTGAACTTGGGGGGGATATCATCCACTACGACATCCATGACCACACTTTTCATGGGCAACTGAAACAAGGTCACGACCAAGTCTTTGATAACTCCAAGACATTGAACTTTCCTCGAGTCAAAGGATAAGAGGTCATGATAGGCTCGGGTGACTTCCAACCCTAACTCTTCCATGACAATTTTGGGCATGAGGTTGTGAGAAGCCCCCGAATCCATCAAGAAGTTGTGCAGTACCTTGTCATGTATGTTCAAGTGTAGAAGGGAGGGGATGAATCATTTCTTTCTTCTACCATAGGACCTAAAATAATTGCAGGCCTTTCATCTTGCAAATTGATGGATTCTGTGGGAAGGCATGAGACCTCGGACTGTAAAAGCTCAGAGAAGCGTTTCTTGAACCCTTCATGTTTAATCAATTCAGTTAGGGGCACATGGATTCTGATCTTTTGAATTTCATGCTCGAAATTAAAAGAAGATGTAAGCTTCGGGATTTCTCTTATTTCGGGGACATGACTCTGGACTATGGAAGAGAGGGGTTGGGGCCTCTTACCTCTGTGACTGTTCGCTACTTCATTAGTAGGTTTCTTTGTTCTAGTGAACTGCTCAGGAACATCAGGTGCTACTGTCTTTTTCTTAGACTTCAGATCATACCTGCCTTTGCTGCCACTAGCCTTGTCTCCCTTGCTCAGTTCATTTAGATGACTGTCCATGAGAGACTCCTCGTATGCTGATTGAGTGAGATGAGGAAAAGGAGGAGTGTCCCCGCAACAATGGATTTTAGGATCAAGCTCATCTGTTTCCTCTTCTTCCCCCTCGGCCACAAAATTGTTTTGAAAAGGGGCTTGAATTTTCTGGTCTTCTCTGTCTCTTCCCCTCTCTCTTTGCACAGTCGAGGAAGTAATATTGTTTGGCCTCCTGAAACCTCCTTTGTTTTCTACGTTTTGAGGGCCCTTGTATTCTTGCCTCCCCTCCACCTTCAGTCTCTCCATCTCTACAGACAGAGACTTCACCATCTTGTTCAGTTCATCCACTTGAGGGTGGGGCAACGATGGGCCAGAAGTTGAGGTTTTTGATCTTCCCTTTCTTCTATCTGCATTGGCCTTGTTCCTCAGTCTATCAGCTTCTAATACATTGGATTCCACTTCTATGGCCACATATTTAATTTGAACTAAGGAAGTGGCTCTTCTTTCTCTCAATAAAAGATAGAAATCGGGGCCAAATGCACTAGCATAAGAAATCTTGGCCAAGGCTTTTGAGGGTTTTATTTCGGCAGGAATTTTATTATACATCTTATTGAATCTTTTGGAGAAGTCATAGATAGACTCTCCTTCCATATTTTTCAAAGACCTGAACTCTATCATGTAATACATGAAATCCTTCTTATCTCCCCACTGCCTCAGGAAAGCACTATCCAGGGCTTCGATCCCAACAATAGATCTGGGGGCGAATCCTCTAAACCACTTCCTCACCTCACCATCCAGGCTCTAGACAAAGACTCTCATCCAAACATCTTCATTTTCAATGTTTAGGTTGTCTGCATAACTGTAGAAAGCAGTCAGGTGCTCTTCCACAATTATGTCCCCTTCCCTGATGAACTTGGGCATATACTTCAAGTAATCTCCAGTAGGGAGAGGATTCATAGGATGGGGTAGGATTAAGGGAGCATATCTGGCAGCGACTATGGCGTCCATTCTATTTAGAGGGGGATTAGCACCAGCCATAGGAATATTAGGTGGAGGAGAACTTGGAGGAGAAGGATTTCATGAAGGGGCTACTGGGAATGAGTCTTGAAGTGGAATGGGAAACAAAAGGGTATTTAAAGAGAAGGCTAATGGGCTCAAATCAGGAGATGCTCTGCTTTGTGCAGGAGTGGAAATAGTAACAAGAGGAGGAGTGGCAAAGATAGGAGTGGGGGAATATTCTACGGTCCTGGGTCTACGCCAAAGAACAACTTCAGAGGATAGGGGAGTGACAAGGATTTCTCCCTCCAACCCCAGACCAGGAGTGGAAAACTCAGCAGGAACACTCCCGAAATTCAGAAAATGGGAAACCTCTGAAAGAGGTCTGTTAAGAAACTGAGGAGGAGAAAATGGATTTCCTACACAAGGAGATGGCGGATTACATGGTTCGACGGTGGAAACTTCTTCTTCAGAAGCCTTTGCTTTTCTAAGAACCACCTCCAGATCATTTTTAGGTGTAGATAGAGGCAGTTGTGGATGGGACCGTGTGTGTCTGTGTATGAAAGCCACAATTAACATGGTAGGTTAGCCACAGTGGAGTCATCACAATGGAGTCGCCACAATGGAGTCACCAGGTGCACGGTAGCAATATTCAAAGGATATGATACCTGATGCACCTTCAGAATCAGAGGCTCAATGTCATTCGATCCCGGGGAAAATCTTCAACTTCGTCCCCAACAATGCCGTGAGAAATTTTAGCGTCAGAAGTCACTCCCGGATTGCTTGCAGGAGTAGAGCCCAACGCCCATCAGTTTTATGCCACGATAGTTTGTAATGGGTGATAAAATGGGTAGAGACTCGAGAAGATATCACTCTATCTCAGGCACTGGGTCTAGTATGTAAGGAACAAAGGAGGTCTTGATCTAACTTCAGTCAGTGGGTTGATTTAAATATGAGCAGGTTGAAGACTTGGTGAGAGGGGTGAACAAACTACCTCAAGCAACAGACCTTTCAACAGTTTGTAGAAGAAAAAATATGAATGAAAGATCCTCTTGGTTTAGGGCTTCGAGAAACTGAAAGGGGGGACTTGACTGGATCCTCCAATTCCAAGTCATTCAGTGGTAAGAAAGTCACCGAGACCGATTAGAAACAATGCAACTGTTACAATGATCCAACCTACATCATCCTATAACAGTTACAACTCGACTGGATCCTCCAATTCTGAGCTGCTCTAACACAGTGTAAACAAAGACGTGAAAGAAATTGACATTCATAAGGCAAGAAGTCTCAAACGTCCACGCATAACCAGAAATAACAGTGCTTCACTAAATTTTTACAACCTGGAGCCTTGCTCAACCATCGATCATTACAAAATACAAAAACTGAGTCTATATACTCAGAAAAAATCACCTAACATAGGCGTGCTCAGTCATCCAAGGCTTGGTGTCCCTTCAGTCAAATTCGGACGGATATTCTTCATCAGACGCCTTCTTAACTGCACATGGCTCTTGCAAGGGGAGTAGCTGAGCCATTAAGTGTTGAGTTAGCGTGTGTAGACCTTTCTGGCTAGTCAAGGACTCAGCATGGATTCTTTGGAAAAATTGATACACAGGACCTTCTTGGGAAGACAGGTTGCCAGACCCTCCATACCTTACACTTAATGAATGAGGAGAGGTTTCAACCACCCCTTCTCCCCTTCATTTACTCCAAGCGAAAACTAGGATTGAGGTTGAATCAGATGGCATCTGGAGATCGCGATTATTCCTTCCGTGACCAAACTCGACGCCTTTGGCCCCTCTTGCACAACTCTTTTTATTTCCCAAGTGACCACGGGCTGTGACCCTGTGTTTATTCTCAAAGTCACTTTCGGCATTCGTGAATCGGAAGGAGCTTATCCTTTCTTATCACAGTCACAATTAGTGAAACGTCAAGATGGCTTAATTGGGTGCCACGCTTCCCTCTCATATCTGACGGTCTTGAACCTACTCGACGATGCTATGGGCCCCCGGTCCTGGATGCTCTTGGCACTTCGCGTGTCGGGGATATGAAGGAGATGCTCCTTGTGCCTCAAAGTCGCGATGGGAAAAAATGTAAAGAGCCTAATCGTGCACCAGGTGTCCCCTTTGGATGGACGGATGAGACTGCTCCGTTATACTACGGGCCCGACTCTGGGCGCTTTCGGCTCTTCGGGGTTCGGGGTTTCGAGATGTAGAATGACATAGAACCCTCACCCTTTGAACTCCCGAATGCCAAAAATCGGACATGACTAGATCTCATGCCATGTGTCCTTTGGATGGACGACTGCTATCCTTTCCTGCATGCAATACGGGCGCTATCCGTCGCGCTAATCTCAGCGCAACTCTGCTAATCGCGATTTCCCGTCGACCGCCGATCTTCTCTTATGGATGAATCCGAACCATCGAAAATATAATTTTGCCCGCTTACTTGCTTGGAAGCCTAAAACGAGATTTTTTCGTGCTGCGCTCAGGCGCTTCTCGTGCAACTTGCAGACCTGAATATGCTTGTGCCCAGGACAAGAAATGTTACTAATAGGAATGTAATCAGGAATGTATACAACTTCACAAGTTCTACTGATGAAGCATCCATGACGATGACATGGACATCATTCCCACATACTGAAGATATAAAAAGATGAAGAATAAAATATGACCCCCATCAACATGGAGCCATAAAAAATCCTTAGATCTGATGCTCAGATCTAAGCATAAATATGCAACCCATACAAAAGATCTTGAAACCACGAGAATCAAAACTGCTTCATTGGCCACTTATCATGCATGTGCCACAATTTCTCTGTCACATATCATTGATTGATTTGATGTGAAATAAGAGAAGAAAACAATAGATAGAAGGACTAAGTTTATCTTGATGTCTTGCTACAACCTCTCTATGCTCCTTCATACCTATAACATGCATGTTATGCTGCAACATTTAATGGCAAACATCATAATGAAAAACATGCTTACATTGGCTTCTCCAACACTTAGCTTGCTTATCTTAAGCTCTGCTGCAAAAATAGACCTCGTCATTGAATTCGCATTGCCAAATTACCTAAAAATGACTTTCAAATATTCTCCATCCGAGTTGGACACTTTCAGGCCCAAGAGACACCTCTGCCTTGGTTACCATGCCACTGCCTCTGCAATAAATGACTCATTCATTAATTAAGCTGCTGAATTTTTTGTTAGATCATAAAACTAACAACACCACTGCATTTGTAGTGTCATTTTACCTAAAAATCACTGTCTCCACGCCTCAATCCGAGTCTGCCACTTTCATACCCAAGAGGCCATATGGGCGTTATCAGTTCTCCACTCATTCCTGCTTATATAATATTTCCGGGCAGTTTGTATATTAAATGAGTTTGTTGGCGTGCTGGTAGATTAGATAAATTTAGGTTATTGGTTGGCAAAGGTACTCACGTCGAATCCCATGGGCCTCTCCATTTTGGAGAATAGTTAAAATCATTTTGGCACGTACCCCTTCTAAATTTGGAGGGCAGCCACTAAACTGGCGGAATATGGTAAATATAGTGTAACTAGCACTAAAATGGCGACAAATTTGGCAGAGACTCCTACTATTTTTGACGTACAGTTAGCGGTTGCTAAAATGGTGGATCTGCCATTTATAGTAGAACGACTGCCATATATGGCGGAGTTCTGTTAATATTTATTTTTTTTAATATTTTTTCACAGAGTGATATTGTACATTTTGGGGGTGCCACATGGCACATCCCCATTAGGCCATGTGGTAGCCTCTAATTCATCCACTTGGATGTTGATGTCACCTCTGTACTAAACACTTCCATGTCATCCTGTACACATGGCACCTTCTAGGTGGTGCCACATGGCATAGTTTTACTTGTCCACGTGGTGCCCTAAAAAGCCTAAATTTGAGTGACACGTGGCAGTCTCTAGTGCTGCCATGTGGAATGTTGACCTCATCATGACACGTGTTAATCTCTGTGCTTGCCACGTAGGTGTACGGATGCTAATGTCAGCAATACAGATGCTGACTCATCCCTCCTAACTGGGTTGGGTTGACTAGAACTTTGACCACTTATAGCTTTTGATCTATAACTCCATTTGACAAGCCATTTGTGCTGTTGGAAATCTTGAGACACGATCTTCGTGATCATGCCATTTTAATTGAGTTTTGGGAAATTTTAATTTTTGGCCTTTTCTGTCTGTTGAAGCCATTCTGTGTGTCCTAGGTTTCTTTTGTGCATTATGGGACACTTCTAAAACTTCTGTGATGTTCCCTAAATCCATCCGAATCCACAAGAGAAGGTCGACTTCGATGTATGTCTTTACTCTTGCAGGTGGAACTATTAGTTGGATGTCAAAGCTACAGAACATTATTGTTTTATCCACTACAGAAGCAGAATATGTAGCTGCTTCACATGTTTGCAAAGAGGCAGTTTGGTTGAAAGGGTTGTTTGGTGAGTTTGGAAGGATGCAGGACAAAGTAAAGTTACTTTGTGATAGTCAGAGTGTTATTCACTTGGCTAAAAATCTAGCCTACCATAGTAAAATAAAACATATACCTATCAAGTACCATTTTGTAAGACAGGTCATTGATGAACATGGAGTCTCTCTTGAGAAAGTGCATACAAAAGAGAACTATGCAGACATGTTCACAAAACTAGTACTGTTAGAGAAGCTAGATGGTGCTTGGCTTCTCTTGGATTGCAGAAAAGGTGATGAACAAAAGAAGGAGCAAGGTATTAAGTGTTGTAAGGTGGATACTGTTAAACGGTGCAACAAATTCCAAGGATAGAATTGAGATCCTATTATTCAGCATTGGTTGTAACTATTGAGACCAAGTTAGAATATTGATAGGATTGCATTTAATAATCAGTTTCCTGTGTAAATGTATAAAAAATTATGTAAGCCCGTAGAGGCAGACAATGAGTGGGAGTGAGCTGTTGTAATCTCCATGATTTGAATAATAAGACAATCGATACCTCTTCTTGGTGGAGGTAACCCAATGTTTGAGTGAACTACGTAAATCTCTGTGTCTTTTATATTATGTGTGATTGTGTTAGTATATGCTTTAACGTTTCTTCCTTCATCGTGTTTAATGTTTCTAGCCATTTGGACAGATTCCTGCTGTTCAATATGGGGACCTCACCTTAATCGGTAATTCCTTCTTAGTATATATTGACATGACCTCTGTTGTTTTTAGTTCATTGGGTGTATTAGGATTGCGTTTTGAGAAGAATTAATGTGGTTGTTGTTGTAGAGTCGAGAACATTCATTAAATATTTGGCTAAGAAATTCCAAGGTGGTAGTTGTGTTCTGTTGGGGAGAACGATGGCGATGGCAGAGCAAGCGGTAGTTGAACAGTGGTACGAGGTAGAGTCGCAGTGATTCAATTCTCCATCTTATGGGATAACAAAGTAGATTTTCAGAAATCCAATGATGGGATAAGGCCCTAGTGTTGATGGATAGTAACGTGGACAAGTTGGGTAAAGTATTGGATGTGTTTGAGGAGAGGCTATCCAAGAGAAAGTATTTGACTGGAGATTCCATTATTCTCCACTATTTGGTGAATGTTGTTTGGGAAGGGCCATCTTCTTTCCTCCAGAAACAACAATGTGTATGGACAAGTTGGGTAAAGTATTGGATGTGTTTGAGGAGAGGCTATCCAAGAGAAAGTATTTGACTGGAGATTCCATTATTCTCCACTATTTGGTGAATGTTGTTTGGGAAGGGCCATCTTCTTTCCTCCAGAAACAACAATGTGTATGCATGGTGAGAAGACATCTCTTCTCGCCCTACATGGAAAAAGATAGCCCACAATATGAAACTTCCCCATCAATGAAATAATTTCATCGAAATGAACTCAACTATTTCATTGAAATGAACCCAACTAGTCGTTGCTCACCGTGCCCTTCCATGATGAGTGACGCATTATACTTGATAGATTATATGTCTGGATGAGTGACGAATTATACTTCATAGATTATGTTTTTCAGGCATGGAGTTTCTCTTATAAGAATTTCATGGAAATGAAGATTAAATACGTCTTTTATAAGAATTTCATCGAAATGAAATTCTTATATACACTGGTTGTGTTTTAAAAGTGGAGTTTCTTTTATAAGTTTTATGCATGGGTTCTGTTTTAAGCATGGAGTTCCTCTTATAAGTTTTGCATCACTAACGCGTGGGAATTGTAATTCATAGATTATATCTTTATATATCGTTTATGCATGGAGTTGTGTTTTAATTATGGAGTTCTGCATATGCGGTTCATATAAATTATAAATTACATCTTTTATATGTGGACTTTCTTGAGTGGAGTTTTCTAGGTGTTGTTTTGTATATATAA
>ML779548.1:135750-152727 GCA_009831015.1 Picea engelmannii
ATATATATATATATATATATATATATATATATATATATATATATATATATATATATATATATATATATAATTCTCTTGGAAAAACTATTTTTTTTAATTTTCAATTTTTTTATTATTTTATCTTATTATATTTTTTTTTTAAAAGTATGTTATAATTATTGTTACATATAGTAATATATTTTTGTTCGTATATTCTAAATTAATATAATAATCCTCATAATAATATATAATATTGATGTAATTTTTTCTTATTAAACCACTGCCTTCAATTCATTGTTTACTATTAATTAGTTTTCTTTTGACTATAATTATGTTTAACAAAATAATTATTTTTTTTATAATATTTGAATTACTTTTATCACACATTTGTTTGGATGACCAATTCAATGTCTTCTGGCATCTTTAACTTGATGCAATTTTTTCAATCTTAGGTTATACCCAAGTTTTGAGTTTTAATCACCAAACACACACAAAATGCAAATTTTTCTCCAAACACAGATAACCTAAGTTAGTAGAATAAATACATGTGATACCATATATTTGTTGTGAAGCCTATTTGTAATAGAATTTACAGTTATCAACATTCCACTAGGCAATTTTTGTTTTCTCCCACTATTCAATTTGGTTTGATGTTTCCTTTTTGGCAAAGTCTCTTTTTTCCATCTCCACATTTGTTATCTCTTAATATATTTTAGGATTTTCCTCCTTTATATATACCCTAGCTAGACTATCTCCATAACTCCCTATAACTCACATAGATGATTTTCCAACTAAGTTCCATCTTTCTATCATTTCCTTCTAGATTTTTGGTCATTTTTAAATCACTAATTGCATTTCCACGGTTTTGATTGTAAATTCATGGTCATGGTAATTATATGTTTTGATTGCAATTTTTTGGACATGGTAACGATATACATTAAAGGTTTTGTTCCAACTATTTGTAAATTCAAATATCACCATGGCTATTATGGTATGAAAATTTATCACTCTTTCTTCATTATTAAATTTTTCTTTTATTAGTAATTCCAATCATCATAGTTTTTCCTTTTCCTTCCATATACTTGAGTAGGCCTAAAGTATAACTAGAGTATTCCATGTCCATAGTAAGAAAAAACCACTCTAAATTTTAATTATTGAGTGTGCTCTAATAATCATCATTATCTTTATTTTATTTTATTTACATCTACTTTTATTTTAATGTAATTAATTTTTTTTATATAAAGTAGCAAGGTATTTTTAAATCCTATCTTTGTTATTTACTAAGAACATAACATTTTCTATATAGAGATACAATATTAAATCATATCATACTCTTCTTTGTGCATCCTTCCTTATCAAAATTTCTAATTCATTTATAACCACGCCAAACAATGTTGGTAAAGAGGGAAATTCTTGTTTCAGGCCCATACTATTATATATTTTAACTTTCCTTCTTTGATTAATAATATGTATTAGTATTTTTCTTTTAAAAACTTTATGTATATTCTATCCATTCAATCATAATTGTTACGTTCTTGATGCATTCCCAAAGTGGTTTGTATTATAATTTTTAGCAAAATCCCTAAAACATAACTACCAACATCTCTCATGTTTTCTCATTAACAAATCTAATTAAATTTACATATTAGTTATTGGTTAAGTGCATTTAAGTTTTATTCCTACCTTTTTATCATCTTTTGGAATAACTTATGTTCATTTCTAAGAAAAGGTAAAGCTTAATCTTTTCTACTTTATTTTTTTTCTCATAAAGTTGATGTACAATTACTATTATTTATTCCTCCTTCATTTTTTAGGTTGTCCCATTGAGATTTCACTTAAATCTTATTGTTTTTCTTAAGAAATGCTTTGTCTTTTTTAATACAAAGAATGTTGTTGAATTCACTCATATGATGTCTTATTATCTTAATTTACATTTAATGATATTTTTTGAGCTAATTTGTACTCTTCAAAGTACTATCTATGTAACATCCCACTCTAGCGCACTGAGAAAACTTATTCTTTGAGGACACTTGCTCGCAAGTGATATGGACTATTATGATATTAAAACTCTTGTCATTGATTATGAAACTTTATGATAGATGGCATGATGTTTTACTGCCTTGACATAGACAAGTGCTATTGACTCAGTTTTATTGAGTGTACAGGGTTTTGGACCTTGAGGGTGCAGAGGCATCGATGGAACCCCTTGGACTTCGGATTGAGTCAGGGAGTGTGCTATTTGGGTTGATTTATTTCATGTGATATTTCATTGATTTGATGACATTATGTGGACATGTTCTGACACGATTGTTGATGATGTAGGCTGACGATAGCTTGCCGACCAGACTCACATATGGAGTAAAGGGGCCACACACGATTTCCAGAGGGGTTGAGGGAGAGGTGTGGACAGTAACCCTGCCACGGCCTACCGACACTCCCATCATGGCTCGAACTATAGGTTAACAATTACCTAGCTCAAGAGGATCCACGATGCCATGAGGGTGGACTGCGACAATCGCTCACGATAATTCTAAGGGGCATGCAATAAGGCAGGGGCCTTATTCCTTAGAAGCCCTTAGTCTCCCACAAGTTCACCTGGCGGAGTGTTGACTCCAGGGGTTATTGATGTCTACCAATCAGTCAAGTTGGCGAGTGGCACCCTTGGAGCACATGGTGCATCTTGAAGGGCACGTCGCGCAAAGGAAACACTAGAGGCGAGTGGCACCCTTGGAGCACGTGGTGCATCCTGAAGGGCACGTTGCACAAAGGAAACACTATAGGCGAGTGGCACCCTTGGAGCATGTGGTGGGTCCTGAAGGGCACGTCGCATTGATTCTGATGAAGGAACAAACCTAGATGGCCCTAAGACATTTAACACATTAAGAATTTTTTTAACCAACTTCCCTAATTAAATGTCGACCAATTCAGACTCTATGTCCCAAGTCTAAACTTCTCTAGGGTAAAATTTTTGTCTAACCTTAAGAAAAAGACCCTATAAAAATAAAAAAAAAAGTTTAAACTAAAACCCACTTAAGTAATAGTCTTAGTCTTCATAAAAATTTTGGAGTTAAATGAAGAGAGTAAGAATCTAATTAAAACCAGTCGATTTAAAAAAATGCAAGGAAGAAATTAATTCTTAAATTGTGAAATTGTAAAAAGAAATTAAATAAATAATAAAAGGAAAAGATTGAATGGCGCAACTGCCATTGTGGCTCTAATAAAAAGGGGAAAGAAGGGAATAATAAAAATTATGAAACTAAGGAATAGGGGGAAACATAATAAGGGAAAGAGGGGAACTTATGGTAGAAAGCGAGGTCAACATAGTAAGGAAGCTCCAATTAAGAACCTTCTAAAATGAACTAAATTAGCAACTTCATTTTAGGGAAAGTATTTAAACCTGAACAAGAATCTAGGAACACCTAGGAGTAAATTTAGGAGCAACTACAGGTGGGTGAGGGAATTGAGACAATTAATAAAATTAAAGAAAATAATTATTGGAAAAAAGAGAGGGATGGACGACACTTGTGTGAAGGAGAATATTTAGAATATTTTTATTAAAACTTAATTTAATTGTGATTTAGGGAAAGTTGGAGGTTCTAAAAACTCTATAAAAGAAAAGAAAGATGAGGAAGAAATGGGATCTACGGTTAGCATAATGTTACGCTGCCAGAATTGTGACTTGATTGATTACTTGTGGGGAGTTGGGATTTCCAGCTCGGTTAGGAGTGGTAGCTTGGCCTTGCAAGGAGAGCTCAGAAGCTAGACGTCCCATCTGGATAGTCTGTGGCCCCTTTGCGGCTTGGGGGGATAAGGGGGAAGTAGAGTACCCCTAGCGATTGGCTGAGAGGTACCGGTGAGGTCTCGACGGTCGACGAGCGGGAGCGACACTGAGCGCACAGACGTCATTCGAGGCAGGCATGAAGGCAAAGGTACGCTCATTATTATGTGGAGTAAAATGCACTAGTAATTTATGCTTAGAGCTGATTGAGGAATATAAATGAATTCGGCATGTTTGCACAGAATAATGTCTCGTTTTTCTTTCATATTATGTCTTGCTGGATTTTCTGCATATGCCTTCTTGACTGCGTTTTACCACCTTGAAATTTAATTATGGCGAAGCTCTTATCTCTGCATTTCTTATTTGGATGGTTAAACCCGCTCGGTCTTGTATCACGTCACTCGCAACTTAACCCTATGACTGTTGAAGGCCCTTTTTCCTCAGCATCCTTGTCTCTACACCGTAATGATGGATGATTTGTCTTGAGCCTTTGCCCATCCATTGAATGCCTGAAATATCATGGTTTGCGTGCTGGTTGGGGTTCTATTTTTTTTCCTGGTTGGGATCCTCGTTTCTGCGTGACTCTTAGTGGTTTTTTTTCCTGGATGTTTTACACCTTCATTTCAAAGTTTGGATGGGTATTCTGGTTGTAAAACTAATTAATCTCACATCTGCAAATTGAATGAAAGCATTTCTTTTATCAGAACTTTTGTTCGCTGAATTATTGATGAAGCCTCTTAATGTTGGAAGTTGATGTTTTCAAAATGAATAAAGGATTTTTACTGGAAGTTCTGATTGCGGTATTGTTAATGAAGTTAGGTTCGCCGCATTGTATTGCTAAGACGATTCCACTCCCTATCTGCGTCCCTAAGTTGTATGCTGAAATGAACACCCAAAATGAAAAACGTGTTACCTCTGTCATTAAATTTAATTTTACTTGGACCAAGATTGCTATGCCTGACATTAATCGGAAACACCAATGATCCCTGTCTACATTAAACCTCTGGTCCGTAATTTTCTCATGCCTGTAATTTCAACCAAATTAATTTATTTCTGTGATTAAAATTTTACTGGAATGGATAACTATGACGCGGTGTGCAAATTTTCGTTGGCCCTTTTGGGAGAATTCTTGTTGAGCTTTTACTTTTACCCTTGTCCTCATCACTTAACAGGAGGGTTTATCCCTGTTCATATTGCATGACGGTGGTAGGGTCCATCCCTCTACCATTCACGCCTCTGAATCGACTGTGTTACCCTACCACGATGGTTCGTTTCCTGTATGGCTGCATAGCCATTCCCTTTCTTTGCGCATCTTTTATGTTGAATCCCTCCTTCCTCTCTGCTGAATCACGCCTATGTACGGCGGTTTCAATTTTATTTTTACCTCCTGCGAAGTGTATTAGGCGTGGGTAGGGGGATGCACTCATTTCCCTTTTTCCTTCCTTTTTTTTGAAGGAGTCTTAGCAGTGTTCATTTTCTGGTTGACCACATTGTATTTTTTTTTCCTGGGCAAAACAACGGGACACAACCGCTTCAGTGATGGCATCGATTTGGAGCATTATATTATGGACATGCCGGATGCAGCTCCAAAATTGGATGGCAATAATGGACGATAGGGGAATGATCATCAAGGGCGTGACTGGTGGTAAATTCTGTGGCGAGATTTATGACTGACACGATAATTGTTGATAGATTTTGGCAGCCATGGTCACAACATTTTATAACTATTACTGAATATGTAAATACCTTTAATTTATGTCATTAAAGCCATTTTTGTTGATCCTTTGACACCACTACTATCTGTCAGTTGTCGTTATATGAGATTACTCTTACCTTTTTATGCAAAGCCACTCGTTGTGTAGTCGATTAACCAGTAGGTTAATTTATTTACCCATATTTTGTTACTATTTCATTATCCATATAACTGTTGATAAAATTGTAAAGTGGTAATGCCAACCCTTCATGGTTAGCTCTGCCATCACCGTTTTACCTACCACCTCACCCGTGTTTCACTCCACGTTCCACCTGTGCCTTGGTTGAGTCATTACGCTGACAGCCTTCGAGTATTGTGTATGGTTAAGCGACATTTGATTCTCCCTTTTCTTCCTTTTTGTAAATTGCAGGTCTCCTTATTTTATCTTATGGGACCCTCTTAAATCCTTAAACATAGTTAATTCAACACTGAGCTCTTAAATCTGCTATTGATTATTTAATGACTGCTTCGTGCTGGAGATTTTTCTTTTACTTGTTAATGGTGAGTTTTAAATTTAAGATTTTTACAGTGAATAAATGAGAACTAATTGAATGGCGTAGATTAGTCAACATGTTTTGGGTTCAAGAACGCACCCTATAGATTCTCTGCTTTTCGTTAATTAAAGAAATTTATGTTCTGGTTATTCTTCATAATGAATGACATATTTGTTCAGGCAAACTTATACTCGAGGGTTGTTAATTGATTGTTAGGTATAGTATAGTTTTGTGTGCCTTGAAGGTTTTAAGAATTCTATTCTCTTGATAGATGGTGGTTAAACATTGCTTAACAGATGGATAATTGATAGGAGATTATTTTAATCGAATTCTGTCAACTTAAAAAGAATTATCATAATCATTACTTATTCAGATTGTTATTATTATTATTATTTTTAAATTCTTATTTTATTATTAGTTCGTCATTTATTGTTTCAATTTCACTGCCAAATTTAGTTCAACGAAAAAAATAAAAATTATATATATATATATATATATATATATATATATAGCATGAATGAATACTAAAAGTAACACCTTATAATTTTCTAACATAACAAGTTACTTTACTTAGCATTGGTTCAATGAAAGTAAATGGCCTACAGACTGAGATTGGGATAAAATTTAATTTCCCAACTAGAATTTGGTGATAATTAAAGTGGGAGTGGAGATTTGTCGAAGTCATGGTTAAGTGACCTTGATAGAATGGTTGCATTTAGTTTCCAGTGCTAAACAACTTAGTTATAATGTTATTTGTTCTAGTTAGCCTACAAACCATGTTATATTGTTTCAAACCTTGGAGAAGTTCTAACAGGCTTAATTGATTTCAATGAATGATGATATGAATGGCGCCTTGAAGTAAAAAGATTACCATTGCATCTTGAATTAAAATAAGGTTAATTTCCTTGCGCTCGCACTTATGTCATATCATGATGGAATTAGTAATCAAATCTCTTGCATTTTGGAATTCATGAGTTGTGTTGATTCATAGGGCTTATCGCGCGACGATCGTCATTGATGTTTGTTGTTTTAGCATTTTATTGCTTGGTCTGTTGTGTCGGGAGGGACGTAGAAACCTCCATGTTCCTCAGAACAGTTTCCAGCCCTGATACCTTAAATGGTTAAAATCGATGAGAACCTGGGCTTGAGCGCTGCTTATGTGTCTTGGAGGTCCTAACCATTGCAGGGTAGGATGGAGGGGTAGTCAGACTTATTATTGTCTGTTGATTGTCGTTCTTGCTTGCAGAGGTTTATGTGTGTCTTAGATATCTATGTTTTCATCGCATTTCATGCGTCATGTTCGTCGTCGTATGGCAATGTAGAGTCAAATGTATTTATTATCCTTGTACACATGCGCACACACAAAAAAAATAAAAATTGCACTTGTTCTAAGAGGTTTGTCACCGTAACGAGGAGGAATGTTACATATGGTATCAAAGCCAGTTCGACCCACGACTTGGGATTCGCTACAGTTTTCGTGACATGATTTGATTTGATTATACTGTTGTGGATCGAGTTGATTGTGTGCGTGCGGGTAATCATGGTTAGAGGACGTCGAAGAGGCAGACAATGGGGTCCTAGGGGAGGAGGCGTGACACCTCCAGTAACATCCATGCCTGAGGGGTCTAACCCCCAGGGAGGCAAGCGGGTTCTCGGACAGGAGAAGATAGCAGTTCGTGACGTGGTCGGGCTGATGAGATCTTTTCAGCACATGTCTGAGGCACTGATTAGCCGCTTGGACAGAGAAGAGGCCAGGGCGCCAGCACCCACTGAGGTTCCACCACGCGCACCAGCCATTACTGGTAGCATTCACTGTGAACTCGAGAAGGTTAAATTTCCCGAGTTCTTTGGTGCCCCGGATGGCACCGCCGATGAGGCATGGTTGGAGAATATGGCGATGAGCTTCGCACTTCGTGATTATACCTCCAACATGAAGGTCCACATGGCGGTCTTTCAACTGAAGGGGAGCGCTCTTCTATGGTGGAAGACGCTCCTACTGCAACTGAACATGGTCGTCGAAGATGTGTCATGAGAATTGTTCGAGGAACGGTTCTGAGAGAGGTACCTTTCTAAGGAATTCATTGAGCATCTGCTCAACGAGTTCAATGCATTACGACAGGGAGGTCGTACGATGCCCGAGTACGAGGCATGTTTTATGGAGCTGCTTCGGTATGATCCGCACCTTAAGACACAGAAGCTTAAGGTCAACCGGTTCATGTTCGGCCTTAATGGAAGCCTGTGTGCCAAGGTTTGATGCCTCAAACCTTGCAGGATGTCGTCCAGAAGGCCCTCATAGTAGAGGAGGAGCTTATCAGTGAGGGTCAGACTAGGACTCCAACGAGGCCAGCAGGGCAGGGTTCATCTGGAACACCGCAACATCAGAAACCAGTGAGACATACATCAGGATATCATGGCTTCCAAAGGGGATCCACTTTCAGTACACCTCGACGAACACCACCTCAGCAGCAGACACCTTATCGAGGACCACAACATTAGCATCAGCGTCACCCGTAGCAGCAGTAGTTTAGTCCTGTTCAGCAGAACAGACCAAGGTTCTAAGCTAGTGGGTCGTCATCTTCTACTTCGGGTACCAGGACTATTGGGCCGAAGAAGGGGTGTTGGACGTGTGGGGAGCCACACTACCAGTGTAGTTGTCCTGTGGAGAGGACCAAAGTGTCTGGATCAGCTGGACCCACTATAGTGGAAGATATGGGCAAGGCTCATCAAATTCATGCAGCAGTGAATAATCACTAGGCTGAGCACCAGTCGAATGTGCTTGAGATGACAGGTACTGTCGCTGACCAGACCCTTAGTATTTTGATAGACCCGGGTGCTACTGAGAGTTTCATTTCTGGTGCAATTCTAAAAAGGATTAAGGTAAATGCAGTCAAATAGGATGAGTTTAGCTTCGTGGAGATGGCTTCGAGAGCCAAACAAAAGGTTGGAGGAAAGGTTACGGGTTGTGCCCTTAACCTGGGAGAGTTCGTCACGAGGGTCAACCTGTATGTCACAATCTTAGGATCTTACGACGTCGTGATTGGTATGGATTGGCTGGAATCACATGAGGCGATACTCAACTGTAAGATGAAACAATTGAGCTTGGTTGATGATGAAGGACAAAGACGTGTGATTGTAGGAAAGAACCAGGGAGTTTCTCTGAGGTTCGTCTCTTCCTTACAATTACGAAAGAGTATGCGCAAGGGGTGCAAGCTTTATGTGATCCTTGTGCTAAACGAAAAGAGAGTAGCGGAAGGTCTAGAACACCTTCCGTTGGTGAAGGAGTTTGCAAACATATTTCCAAAGGAGTTACCTAGGATGTCGCCAGAAAGGGAATTGGAGTTTACCATAGACCTAAAACTGGGGACCGAACCGATAGCAAGAACGCCTTATCGGATGTAGACCCCAGAGTTGCAAGAGTTGAAAATGCAACTGAAGGAGTTGCTGGACCTAGGAATGATACATCCTAGTGTGTCACCGTGGGGTGCATCTGTTATTTTAATTCGGAAGAAGGACGGATCATGGAGGCTTTGCATTGACTACCGTCAACTGAACAAGGCTACGATCAATAATTAGTATCCCTTACCAAGAATTGATGATCTGTTTGATCAAATGAAGGGTGCGACAGTGTTCTCCAAGATCGATTTACGATCAGGGTATCACCAGTTGCGGATCAAGGAGGATGACATCCCTAAGACTGCCTTTAAGACAAGATTGGACATTACGAGTTGACTATTTTACCGTTTGGACTGACAAACGCCCCAGGGGTATTCATGAGTTTGATGAACGGGGTGTTCCGTGATTACTTGGACAAGTTTGTCCAAGTATTCATTGACGATATTTTGATCTACCCTCGGACGATGGAGGAGCGTGATGAGCACTTGCGCTTGGTGCTACAGTGTCTAGGAGAGCACAAATTGTATGAGAAGTTGTCCAAATGCTCTTTTTATCAATCGATGATTCACTACTTAGGGCATGTCATCTCTGGCGAAGGTATCACCGTGGATCCAGCAAAGGTGGAGGCTATTATGGAATGGCCTGCGCCAATGAATGTCACATAAGTGCGTATCTTTATGGGTTTAGCACGATACTATTGATGGTTTTTCGAGGGATTTTCGAAGATAGCAAATCCGATCACGGAATTGCAGAAGAAAAACAAGAAGTTTGTTTGGACCAAGAAATGAGTGGAAGCATTTTGGAGGCTTAAAGAGTTGTTGACTACAGTGTCGATACTAAAAGTCCTTGACATGGACGCAGATTTCTTGGTATGCACGGACGCATCCAAGGAAGGTTTAGGCGAAGTCTTGATGCGAGATGGACGAGTGATCGCTTACATTCCAAGAAAACTGAGAAGGCATGAGGAAAACTACGTGACGCATGATTTGGAGTTATTAGCCATCATATATGCATTGAAGGTTTGGAGACACTACCTTATTTGATGAAAATTGGAACTAAATACTGATCATTGTGGACTACAACACTTTTTTTCGCAAAGCGACCTCAACGTGCGACAACGACGTTGGTCGGAATTGCTTAGCGAGTATGACTTTGAGATTACTTACATAAAGGGAACGGTGAACCGAGTGACAGATGCTTTGAGTCGGAGGCCATGCATATTTTCAGTGTTGCCTCTTCAGACGAATCTATGTGAGTAGATTCTCACTTTACAGCGTGATGATGACTGGTACAGAGAGGTCGAGGGTTTTATCGGACAAAACACCATGATGGTACCATGACACGAGGGATTTTCTTTTGATGGCGATGGGTTATTGAGGTTTAGAAGTCATATTTACATAATGCCAAACAACGAGTTGAGGATGTTGATCCTGAGCGAGGCTCATAGAGAAGTTTACATGGCTCACCTGGGAGTCATGAAGATGAGGGCATATCTTAAACCCTTATTCTTCTGGAGGGGAATGAAGGCCGACATAGTCAACTATGTGGCCATATGTCTAGAGTGTCAGCAGGTAAAGGATGAACACAGACACCCGACAGGCTTACTTCAACCACATGCCATTCTAAAATTGAAATGGGAGGTCATTTTGATGGATTTTATTGTTGGATTGCCACTGACAGCAAGAAGACATGACTTGATTTTTGTAGTAGTAGACACTCTGACAAAGAGTTCTCCTTTATTCCTGTGCGTACGACATATTAGGCACCTGGCATAGCTAGAGTTTTCATCAGTGAGATTGTGAGGCTGCATGGCGTGCCTAAGAGGATTATATCTTATCGAGGATCGGTGGTTACTGGTCAATTTTGGACGAGTTTCCAAGAGGCCTTGGGAACCCAACTTAACTTTAGTACTGCGTATCACCCAGAGACTGACGGACAGACTGAACGAATGAACCAAACCTTGGAAGACATGTTGCGCATGTACGTGATGGATCAACAAAAGCGTTGGGAGGAATTCTTGCCTCTAGTAGAGTTCACTTACAACAACAGTTACCAGAGCACCATTAAGATGGCGCCTTTTGAGTTTCTTTACGGGCGACTATGTCAGATTCCCTTGAGTTGGGATCGTCTTGAGGATAGGGTCTTGGTGGGACCAGAAGTGATCTAAGAAATGGAAGACCAAATGAAAACCATAAGACAAGGGATTAAAGAAGCGCAGGATCGATAGAAGAGTTATGTCGATGCGCACCGAATCGACCGTAGCTATGAGGTCGGCGATCAAGTCTTCTTGCGGGTTAAACTGCATAAGAGTTCAATAAAGTTTGGAAAGGTTGATAAAATCTCTCCTAGGTTTGTGGGACCTTTCAAGAGTGTGGAGAGAAAGGGGCCCATGGCCTATCGACTAGCCTTGCCTGATTCTTTGAGGCATATGCACGATGTTTTTCATGTATCGGTTTTGAGACATTATGTTAGTGATCCTACACATGTGATTGACATGAGCTCCTTGCAGGTATCAGACGAGGGAGCGCTCACGGCTGAGCCGATCCACATCGTACATCATCGCATTCGATAGTTACGATGTCGAACGGTAGATCAAGTCAAGGTCCAGTGGGACAGTTATAGTCCGCACTCGACGACCTGAGAGGACGCATATGATATGCGCCAACAGTTTCCATTTTTGTTTGATAGATAGACTTATAATACTGTGATACATTTATTTCGACATTTATACTATGAAACTTTGGGACAAAGTTTAGACCAAGAGGGGGTGTATGTAACATCCCACTCTAGCGCACTGAGAAAACTTATTTATTGAGGACACTTGCTCAGAAGTGATCTAGACTATTATGATATTAAAACTCTTGTCCTTGATTATGAAGCGTTATGATAAATGGCATGATGTTTTACTGCCTTGACATAGACATGTTCTATTGACTCAGTTTTATTGAGTGTGCAGGGTTTTGGACCTTGAGGGTGCAGAGGCATCGATGGAACCCGTTGGACTCCGGATTGAGTCAGGGAGTGTGCTATTTGGGTTGATTTATTTCATGTGATATTTCATTGATTTGATGATATGATGTGGACATGTTCTGACACGATTGTTGATGATGCAGGCTGATGATAGTTTGCTGACCAGACTCACATATGGAGTAAAGGGGCCACACACAATTTCCAGAGGGGTTGAGGGAGAGGTGTGGACAACAGCCCTGCCACAACCTACTAGCACTGTCGCCGTGGCTCGAACTGTAGGTTAACGATTACCTAGCTCAAGAGGATCCACGGTGATGTGAGGGCAGACTATGACATTCACTCATGATGATTCTAAGGGGCATGCAAATAAGGCGGGGGGCTTATTCCTTAGAAGCCCTTAGTCTCCCACAAGTTCACCTGGCGGAGTGTTGACTCCAGGGGCTATTGATGTCTACCAATCAGTCAAGTTGGCGAGTGGAACCCTTGGAGAACGTGGTGCATCCTAAAAGGCACGTCGCGCAAAAGAAACTCTAGAGGCGAGTGGCACCCTTGGAGCATGTGGTGCATCCTGAAGGACATGTCGCACAAAGGAAACACTAGAGGCGAGTGACACCCTTGGAGCACGTTGTGCGTCCTGAAGGGCACATCCCGTTGATTCTGATGAAGGAACAAACCTAGATGGCCCTAATACATTTAACACATTAAGAATTTTTTTAACCAACTTCCCTAATTAAATGTCGCCCAGTTCAGACTCTAAGTCCTAAGTCTAAAACTTCTCTAGGGTAAAATTTTTGTCTAACCTTAAGAAAAAGACCCTATAAAAACAAAAATAAAAGTTTAAACTAAAACCCACTTAAGTAATAGTCTTAGTCTTCATAAAAATTTTGGAGTAAAATGAAGAGAGTAAGAATTTAATTAAAACCAGTGGATTTAAAAAATTGCAAGGAAGAAATTAATTCTTAACTTGTGAAAGTATAAAAAGATATTAAATAAATAATAAAAGGAAAAGATTGAATGGCACAACTGCCATTATGGCTCTAATAAAAAGAGGAAAGAAGGGAATAATAAAAATTAGGAAACTAAGGAATAGGGGGAAACATAATAAGGGAAAGAGGGGAACTTATAGTAAAAAGCGAGGTCAACATAGTAAGGAAGCTGCAATTAAGAACCTTCTAAAATGAACTAAATTAGCAACTTCATTTTAGGGAAAGTATTTAAACCTGAACGAGAATCTAGGAACACCTAGGAGTAAATTTAGGAGCAACTCTAGGTGGGTGAGGGAATTGAGACAGTTAATAAAATTAAGGTAAATAATTATTGGAGAAAAGAGGGGTATGGATGACACTTGTGCGAAGGAGAATATTTAGAATATTTTTATTAAAAATTAATTTAATTTTGATTTAGGGAAAGTTGGAGGTTCTAAAAACTCTATAAAAGAAAGGGAAGATGAGGAAGAAAGGGGATCAGCTATTAGCGTAACGTTATGCTGCTGGAATTGTGACTTGACTGATTACTTGTGGGGAGTTTGGATTTTCCATCTCGGTTAGGAGTGGTAGCTCGGCCTTGCGAGGAGAGCTGGGAAGCTAGACATCCCATTTGGATAGTCTATGTCCCCTTTATGGCTCGAGGGGCTAAGGGGGAAGTAGAGTACCCCTAGCGATTGGCTAGGAGGTACCGGTGAGATCTCGACGGTCAATGAGCGGGAGCGGCACTGAGCACGCGTATGTCATTCGAGTCAGGCATGAAGGAAAAGGTACGCTCATTATTATGTGGAGTAAAATGCACTAGGAATTTATGCTTAGAGATGATTGAGGATTATAAATGAAGTCGGCATGTTTGCACAAAATAATGTCTTGTTTTTCTTTCATATTATGTCTTGCAAGATTTTCTGCGTATTCCTTCTTGATTGTGTTTTACCACCTTGAAATTTAATTATGGTGAAGCTCTTTTCTCTGCATTTCTTATTTGGATGGTTAAACCCGCTCGGTGTTGTATCACCTCACTCGCAACTTAACCCTATGACTATTGAAGGCCCTTTTTCCTTAGCATCCTTGTATCTACACCATAATGATGGATGATTTGTCTTGAGCCTTTGCCCATCCGTTGAATGCCTGAAATATCATGGTTTGAGTGCTAGTTGGGGTTCTATTTTTTTTCTTGGTTGGGATTCTCGTTTCTACGTGATTGTTAGTGGTTGTTTTTCCCAGACATTTTACACCTGCATTTCAAAGTTTGGATGGGTATTCTGGCTGTAAAACTAATTAATCTTGCATCTGCAAATTGAATGAAAGCATTTCTTTTACCAGAACTTTTGTTCGCTGAATTATTGATGAAACCTCTTAATGCTGGAAGTTGATGTTTTCAAAATGAATAAAGGATTTTTATTGGAAGTTCTAATTGTGGTATTGTTAAAAAATTTTGGTTCGCTGTGTTGTATTGCTAAGACGATTCCACTCCCTATCTGCGTCCCTAAGTTGTATGCTGAAATGAACACCCACAATGAAAAACGTGTTACCTCTGTCATTAAATTTAATTTTACTTGGACCGAGATTGCTATGCCTCACATTAATTGGAAACACCAATGATCCCTGTCTGCATTAAACCTCTGGGCAGTAATTTTCTCATGCCTGTAATTTCAACCAAATTAATTTATTTATGTGATTAGAATTTTACTGGAATGGATAACTATGACGCAGTGTGCGAATTTTCGTTGGACCTTCTGGGCGAATTCTTGTTGAGATTTTACTTTTACCCTTGTCCTTATCACTTAACGGGAGGGTTTATCCCTGTTCATATTGCATGATGGTGGTAGGGCCCATCCCTCTACCATTCGTGCCTCTGAATGGACTGTGTTACCCTACCACGACGATTTGTTTCCTGTATGGTTGCGTAGCCATTCCCTTGCTTTGCACATCTTGTATGTCAAATCCCTCCTTCCTCTTTGCTGAATCGCGCCTATGTACGGTGGTTTCAATTTTATTTTTACCTCCTGCGAAGTGTATTAGGCGTGGGTAGGGGGCTGCGCTCGTTTCCCTTTTTCCTTCCTTATTTTTAAAGGAGTCTTGGCAGTGTTTGTTTTCTGGCTGATTGTTATCACTGAAATTTTGTCCGCACAGGGCGACAAGAATTCCGCATCATCAACACAGAAAAACAGCCATTCATGGCACAAGGTTAATTCCACAGCACAGCAAAAGGGTCAAAACTATACAAAATGGCCAAAAAATTACAAGGCGCTTTTCACCCACTGAGCGCGTGTGCGCGCGAGCAACATCTTCGTATCTGGAGCGCATATGTGCGGCTGTGGGGTGCAAAACCTGCGCGCCTGCCAAACGACGCATTTATGGAACTGGTCGACCTCCCAACCACTAATGGATCGGCTCCCAAGTCGATTTGACACCAAATCCGAGCTCAATCTGCGTGGGGAGGCTGGTCAAAGACCTAATTGTGCCCTAAAGAGCCCCTTTTCAAATTCAAAAGAGGTTGCATAATAACCCAATGCTTGGCTATAAAAAGCCATGAATGACCACCATTTCTTTAAGGAATTCTTGATACTGTTATGCTGCTGAGATTGCTAGAGACTCCTTCTTTGGAAGCACACATTGTAAGCTGCATTTCATAAGCTATTCACCCCTCACTTGAGTGAATAAGCTTGGAGTTCTTTCACCCACATTTCATCTTTTCTTTGTAAGGAGAGCAATCAGTTGAGGGCCTCAAGAGGCTTCCATTGGAGAGGGAAGGGACCCAAGTCCTCTTTCTCCATTGTGTATCTTTGGATTTCATCAATCAGACCAGCTTATATATTGGTGATATTGGTCCATTTTCATTTGTTTTTATTTTTGTTCCTATGCTCATAGTTTTATTTAGTTTTTGTTTAATTCTTGTTAATAGCTTTGTTGTTTTCTTTCTAACCTTTTACACCACAGCTGTCATGCCTAGCAGAGCCCAACTGGGCATGTAAGCACTCACTTTTTTGCTCACACAGTGATGAAAAGAGTGCAAACAGATTGGCGACCATACTGGGGAGTTTGGTATAAATTCCTCCCTCATTTGGGTTTCATTTGCTTTCCTTTTGATTTCAATGACTTGCAGGTTCACAAACCGACCTTTGTCGACCTGATTAACAGTCAATTCATCAGACATTGGAGAGAAATCGATCCGGATTTTTCTTCCCGGACTTTTTGACACAGACGCGTGGGTATTCCTATCCACAGGCACGTGTCGGGCGCGTAAGCACTTTTTCTCCTCTGTTTTGTCTGCGCACAGGTGCCGAATGCGCCTCTGTCCACACAGTAGGCCGCGCATTTGAACCAAAAATTGCATTGTAAGACTTTGGATGTTTGGAAAATAATTTTTCCTGCTTAAGATGATAATGTGTAAGCTCTGAATACTACACCACTTAGCCCCTCAACTTATAAAGGAGATCATTTAGCAAACCTAGGCACTTAGGAGGATAAAATTCATTGTCCATTATTTTGCTTGCTTTGGTTTACAAATCTAAGTTGAAACATCAATCTTAAAACACATCTAAACTCACATTTCGGGACTAGAAGTCGAAAGTAACAATCTAAAGTATGCTCTTCTCTTGGGCCATTGTGCGATCTTGAGAATCA
>ML779548.1:164567-181124 GCA_009831015.1 Picea engelmannii
TTATATATTGGTGATATTGGTCCATTTTCATTTGTTTTTATTTTTGTTCCTATGCTCATAGTTTTATTTAGTTTTTGTTTAATTCTTGTTAATAGCTTTGTTGTTTTCTTTCTAACCTTTTACACCACAGCTGTCATGCCTAGAAGAGCCCAACTGGGCATGTAAGCACTCACTTTTTTTCTCACACAGTGATGAAAAGAGTGCAAACACTGACCACATTGTAGTTTTTTTTCCTGGGCAAAACAACAGGACACAACCACTTCAGTGATGGAAGCGATCTGGAGCGTTATATTATGGACGTGCCAGCTGCAGCTCCAGAATTGGATGGCAATAATGGACGACAGGGGAATGATCATCAAGGGCGTGACTGGTGGTAAATTCTATGGCGAGATTTATGACTGACACGATAATTGTTGACATATTTTGGCAGCCACGGTCACAACGTTTTATAACTATTAATGAATATGTAAAGAGATTTAATTTACATCATTAAAGCCATTTCCGTTGATCCTTTGACACCACTACTATCTGTCAGTTGTCCTTATATGAGATTACTCTTACCTTTTTATCCAAAGGCACTCGTTGTGTAGTCGATTAACCAGCAGGTTAATTTATTTACCCATATTTTGTTACTATTTCATTATCCATATAATTGTTGATAAAATTGTAAAGTGGTAACGCCAGCCCTTCACGGTTAGCTCTGCCATCACCATTTTACCTACCACCTCACCCGTGTTTCACTCCACATTCCACCTTCGCCTTGGCTAAGTCATTACGCTGACATCCTTCGATTATTGTGTATGGTTAAGCGACATTTGATTCTCCCCTTTCTTCCTTTTTGAAAATTGCAGGTCTCCTTATTTTATCTTATGGGACCCTCTTAAATCCTTAAATAGAGTTAAGTCAAAACCGAGCTCTTAAATCTGCTATTGATTATTTAATGACAGCTTCCTGCTAGAGATTTTTCTTTTACTTGTTAATGGTGAGTTTTAAATTTAAGATTTTTACAGTGAATAAATGAGAACTAATCGAATGGCATAGATTAGTCAACACGTCTTGGGTTCAAGAACACACCCTATAGATTCTCTGCTTTTCGTTAATTAAATAAATTTATGTTTTGGTTATTCTTCATAATGAATGACGTATTTGTTCATGCAAACTTATACTTGAGGGTTGCTAATTGATTGTTAGGTATAGTATAGTTTTGTGTGCCTTGAAGGTTTTAAGAATTCTATTCTCTTGATAGATGGTGGTTAAACATTGCTTAACAGATGGATAATTGATAGGAGATTATTTTAATCGAATTCTGTCAACTTAAAAAGAATTATCATAATCATTTCTTATTCAGACTGTTATTATTATTATTATTATTATTTTTAAATTGTTATTTTATTATCAGTTCGTCATTTATTATTTAAATTTCACTGCCAAATTTAGTTCAACAAAATATATATATATATATATATATATATATATATATATATATATATATATATATATGGCATGAATGAATACTAAAAGTAGCACCTTATAATTTTTTAACATAACAAGTTACTTTACTTAGCGTTGGTTCAATGAAAGTAAATGGCCTACAGACTGAGATTGCGATAAAATTTAATTGCCCAACTAGAATTTGGCGATAATTAAAGTGGGAGTGTAGATTTGTCGAAGTCATGGATATTTCACATTGATAGAATGGTTGCATTTAGTTTCTAGTGCTAAACGACTTAGTTATAATGTTATTTGTTCTAGTTAGCCTACAAACCATGTTATATTGTTTCAAACCTTGGAGAAGTTCTGACTGGCTTAATTGATTTCAATGAATGATGATATGAATGGCACCTTGAAGTAAAAAGATTACCATTGCGTCTTGAATTTAAATAAGGTTAATTTCCTTGCACTCGCACTTATGTCGTATCATGATGGAATTAGTAATCAAATCTCATGCACTGTGGAATTCATGAGTTGTGTTGATTCATAGGACTTATCGCGCGATGATCGTCATTGATGTTTGTTGTTTTAGCATTTTATTGCTTGGTCTGTTGTGTCGGGAGGGACGTAGACACCTCCATGTTCCTTAGAGCAGTCGCCAGCCATCAGACTTTAAATGGTTAAAATCGATGGGAACCTGGGCTTGAGCATTGCTTATATGTCTTGGAGGTCCTAACCATTGAAGGGTAGAATGGAGGGGTAGTCAGATTTATTATTGTCTCTTGATTGTCGTTCTTTCTTATAGAGGTTTATGTGCATATTAGATCTTTATGTTGTCATCGCATTTCATGTGTCATGTTTGTCGTCGTATGGAGATGCAAAGTCGAATGTATTTATTATCCTTGTACACACGCGCACACAAAAAAAAATAAAAAAATTGCACTTGTTCTAAGAGGTTTGTCGGCGTAACGAGGAGGAATGTTACAATCTATTATTACCCATTTAATTGAATTTTCTCTTAAGACATTCCTCATTTACTTATAACAATTTTTTTTTATAAAAGTCATTTTTTTTAATTGAAATGATTAATAAAATCAACTCTCTTTTTTATTGAAATAGTTAACCCTATTTATTAAAAAAATATGAAATTAATATATGAATGTTAAAAGTGATAAGTAACAGTAAACAAGTAAACAAAATGTATTCAATTTATTTTTTGATTTAAACTATTTTTATAAAAATAAAGCACATATGAGAGATTCAATACTAAAACTTAAAATTTATTTTTTTCAAATTTAACAAATAAAGAAGAAAGAAAAAATAAATTATTTTCTATAAATTAGTTTAAATATAAACAAATTATACTGGATTTTTGGTGATGTATTAATTTAAAGAAATTAAACTTTAAATGTATGATTTAATTAAAATTCAATAAAAAAAAGTAAGAGAGAAACAATTATGAAACAAATTAATAAGCAAATAAAAATATTAGGATTGAATGTGTATTTCATAATTACATCCATCTTACAAATAGAGATAATTTTAAGGATGCAAATTTATATTAAAATGTAGAAACTTCCACTAATATTATTAGTGTTTAATATGTAAAATGTAAAATGTTATCCCATAGTTTTGTAAAAATATTAAAATTTTTAAAGATTTTATATTGTTTCTATAAAATTTGGAAATTTTTTAAAGTGAAACAATTTTATTATATACAGAATTTGGAAATTAAATCCATTGACCAAATTTAATTTTCCATACTTACAAAATGGAAATAAAAAATTATTTTTTTTCACAATATATGTGTATAGAATTGAAAAAAAAAAGATATCATAAATTGAAAAAAAAAACAAAATAACAACAAAAATTAAGGATAACTAAATAATGAATGAAATAGATCCAAAGAAACCACATGATGCAAGAATACACTCTAGATATATGAAAAGGAAAACAAATAACAATTAGAATATAAAAACCTACAATAAAATAGTAAGAGGACCTTATCAAATGATTAAGGTCATAGGGTAAGTAAAGAGAAGGAGAAATGAAAGATTGCATAAATATAAGTGAACGTTAATCTTAGGGAAATTAAAAAGAGGTGAAAGAATAGTAAATTTGTGAAAAATAACTATTTATAACAAAGATATATATTGGATCCATACTCATAAACAATGTGACCTTTTAACTTTTATTTTTTTCATTATACATATTGTTTTCAACTATCAATAAGAATTAAGTGGTTCTATTATTTTATTTTATTTTTTCCAAGAAAGATTTTATAGCAGCCTGACACTTCTTGGCATTTAATAAAAGGACATCTAGTAAAGCATGCAACCTATTGAGAGATTGACCCCAACTTCCATTGTACATGTTGTATCCTCAACAATCAATATGTATTAAGCAATGTTCCACATATATGAAAAAAGAGAGAAAATTTTGAATAACATCTCACCTTTATGAAAAAAAAAGAAAACATCAATAGACATTAAACAATGTTGCACATGTATGAAAAATGAGAGAAACATTTGAACATCATTCCACATGTATGGAAAATAGAAAGAAAACATTCAACAATATTTCACAAGTGTGAACAAATTGAAAGAAAACATTTTTACAAAGTTACAAGAATGAACAATATTTAAAGATAGGAAATTTTATAGTAATAAAATAAATTCCAAAATAATCATACTCATTTTACAACCAATTAACCAATTAAGTATTATACTACAAAAATAAAACTTTCTAACAAAAATTAAATTATTATTCTAAACCAATAGAAAACAAAATTCCAAATACAATTTGGAATTCATATTATTAAAAAAAATTAAATTATTAAAAAAAAAAAAGAGTCTCCAACCACTATGAACAGCTACCAACATTTATCATAATGGAAAGTAACTTAATAGATATCAAAATTATCAAATTTAATTTAAAAGGAGAACATAAACACTCACAAATGGGAAGATGATAGTTGGTCTTCATAATTTATTATCACTGATCTGTAGGACTTTTGTTGACTATATTATTCTTGATCTGTGGGTATACCACACCAACCTTTAACATGACTAGATTTGAAGTGTCTCCAAGAATTTCTAAATGATAATTTTCTGATGTGGAGTTGGATAAATCGGAATGGTCTGCTCTTTTGGATATACTATTAGATAAACATTCGAAGTGTCTCCATTGCTGATGAATCGGAATGGTCTGCTCTTTTGGATATACTACTGATATTCTGCAAAGCTTTGGGGCTGTCCATCAATTCCACTAAGTCTTCAATTCATCATTGGGGATTGACTATGGCTGACCTCTCCACACTCAAAGGTCTTTTCCCCTACACATTTCATGATTTATCACTTGGCTTCAGATATTTGGGATACCACCTAAAATGTGGAGCCTCTACTACAACGGACTGGACCTGGCTGATATCTTCCTTACTCCTCTTATCCAAAAGAAAGTTTATCCAACTCCACATTACTTCGAATGTTTTTCTTAGCATTTTTTGCTAGCTAAATTTATTCCAATGTTTGATATGCCAACGTATCCAAGGTTTGTCTATTTTTTTATTATTATTAAGTACTTAACGTACTCAAATCCTGCCACACACATTCTTTCTGAAATGTTTACACAACACGAGGCAACAACCTTAAATGTTTACCTACATGCCTCAGAACCTTAAATGTTTACTTAACATGTATATCATGGAACAGACTAGACATGAAAAATAAAAATAAATTTGAATAATTAATTGAATAAAATTTAACAAAACATTATCACATATTAATAATGAATACTATATTTAATATTAATATTACTCGAAATTTATAAAAAATTATTAATGTCTGGTACATCAACGAAGGTTCGCGGGTTCACATTTTCCATTTTCCATTTTTCCATTGATATTCTATAAATTACTCAGTCTCATGTATATGACGGAATTGTTTGGTGCAAAATGTATAGGACGGAAGTGTTGGGTGCACAATGTATATCACAGAACCTATTGGACATGAAAAATGAAAAATGTGAATGCATGACTCCGCACCTGCAACTCCGTAATTGTTGGGTGCAAAATGTATATGGCATATTATGGAACGAGTTGGACATGAAAAATGAAAAATTAAATAAATTTCACCTTTATTGTCATAAACAAAATCAAAATTCCAAAATTCAAAATTTACATTTAAAGAAGTTAAAAATAATATTGAATAAAATTTAAATAATTGTTTATACTTGTTGGGTGAAAAATATGCAAAATTGTAAATAGAGATGTGCTAAGACCACGGGTACTGGGAGGAAGTTGTTGTTATTATTATTATTATTATTTATTTCTTCTCTAGAGCCTCTTATTAGTCCCTGCGATAGGCATAGAGGGACTATAGCAATCAATAATTCGTTGACCTAGTATTAATTTGTTCGTTGACCACAAATATTTGCAGAATATCTAATGTTCGAACTAGGGAACAAAAAACATTTCTTTTTATATAATAAAAAGTACCATGTGTGTCATGATCTCATTGGATAACAGATTTGAGGTCTTATTGCGGCTTCGTTATTCCCAATGTTTTATATGTGAGCATATCCAAACTAATTGATAGTATACCGTATTTTTGAATAATATATATTTTTTATGCATTTCTTGAAGCTGAATTAATGCTAGCATTAGTTCGAATGTTTTTCTTAACATTTTTTGCTAGCTAAATTTATCTCAATTTTTGATATGCTAGTGTATCCAAGGTTTGTCTATTTTTTATTATTATTAAGTACAATCTTCCCACACGTATTCTTTCTTAAATGTTTACACAATGCAAGGCACTTGGACAGTTTTGACTGTAAGCTCCCTTAACCGCTGGAGCTCATTCGACCAACAGAAACCATCCGTCGTCAGCTCATTCGACCAACCAGAACCGTATTTCCCTTAATTGTTTAAGCCGTCGACAGTTCATTCAGAAACCAACCCGAACTGTTACTTAACTGCTGCAGCTTGTTTGGAAACCAACTGGAACTATTTTCTCATTTGGGAGCTTCTGGAATGGTCCATTACTCCATATGGTTCTCTACCTAGATATGTGGAACAATTAACAGTTAGCCAACAAAAGCTTGATGGAAGCTTGTCTATAAAGATTTTGTTTTGGTCTCCAAGCTTGCTTAATTCATTCAATCAATTTCCTTCAGTCTTACACAATCAATCAGAGTGAGCAGAGCTTGGAAGTGCCATATGGAAAACAAAACTAGTGTGGAACTGGGAAAACTTCTACAACAATTAATCAAACTCAAGCAACATCAATGGCCGGAGGTACGATCCATTTTGGCATATAAATTTCGATTATTTTTAAGAGTTTTATTCCGCATATTATAGAATCGATTTAAAGCTTACATTTGGTATCAGAGCATTTTTATCTCTGCCTTGGTGTTTTGGAGAAAGATGGGTTTATTCTGTCTCGAGAAGTTTCATTGCATTGTTGTGTGATAGCCTCAGACTAATGCTTCATTGCTATACTATTGATTTAAGAGAAACTATACCATAATTCATATTACTATCCCTTTCTATGTTTAACATTACAACGAAGCTATCATATGCTTTTATTCTACACATTGCTAAAGTTATTCTTTCGAATCATACATAATATATCTGTTACTAATTTTCCATTAGTAAATCGACCAGTAGGTTTCTGATCCGCAAAATCTCTTCCATATGGAGGAAAGTTGGTTTTGAAAATCATTGCAAGTCCATCATTATTGCTGGGATCTACAGTGGAGTCTCCAAATATGTAGGAAGCAGACACCATGGGTTTGCTAGGGTTAGTCTATGTTGTGTTCAATGGCAATAAAGCCAGCAGACACATTACAATACCAATGTTTGCAAACCTTTCCATTACATCTAATACTTCTGAAATTCTCAACTAGAAACTTTCATGGATACTGCTTAAATCATAGTTTTGGGATCAATTGGTGATGCATAATCTATCCATGTAGTTTTATTTATGCAATCTATAATTATTTTCATATCAACTTAATTTTATGCATAAAATAAATAATGTTTAGTGATCCATATAATTTTTAATTGATTAGAGAATAGCCACAACATCTTTAATTAAATAATATTATATATTATGATTGATTAGGATCACATAAGGAATATTTAGATATAAATTGTAATTAATTATACTAAATATAATAAATTTTATCCCACATGAATTTTTATTATATTTATATAATTAATTAGGATAAAATATTAAATTATTCATAACTTACCCACATCAATTATGAATTAATAGTTTTATCATAAACTTCAAATCTATGATAGAATAATTGAATCTGCTTGAATTGGAAATTTAGCCCACAGGCAATTTTTATGTCATTAGATTCAAATTTAAGCACGAATTTACATTGGTAAAGCATGAAATTTTATTTTATTTTTGCTGGCCTCAATTTTAACGTAAGCATGTAATCTTTAATTTTATGCAGTTGTACAACATATAAATTGAAAGTCGTTGTGATATCCCTGAACTTAAAGGAGATAACTATAAGGTCTGGAAGGAGAGAGTTTTCCTTCATTTGGGGTGGATGGACATAGATTATGCTATTAGGAAAGATGAACCACCAACACTCACTAATACCAGCACTACAACGAACATGACGCTTTATGAGCGATGAGAGCAATCTAATAGCCTAAGCATGATGTTCATTAAGACTAAAATTTCAGCTGGTATTCGTGGTTCCGTTGATCAGCATGAAAAGGCCTGAGACTTGCTGAAAGCCATTGATGATCAATTTGTCACTTCAGACAAGGCACTATCAGGCACCCTAATCATGAAGTTCTCATCCCTAAGGCTCACCAGTGTGAAAGGTGTGCACGAGCACATCATGCAAATGAGGGACACTGTGTCTCAACTAAAGAAACTCGAGGTTGAAATATCGGAGTCTTTTCTGGTGCACTACATCCTAAAAACCCTTCCGCACCAAGACAGACCCTTCAAAATCTCATACAACACACATAAGGATAAATGGTCAATTAATGAACTCATGACCATGTGTGTTCAAGAGGAAGAGCGACTGGTGATGGAACTGGGAGAAAGTGCAATTCTAGCAACGCATGGAAAGGACAAATCTCAAGCCAATAAGAAAGGGAAAGGTAAAGTACCTCCCCAAGCTGATATCAAGAAGAAATCCAAGTGTTTCTTCTATAAAAAGAAGGGATACATGAAAAAGGAATGCGCCAAATTTCAGAAATGGCTTGCGGACAAAGGTAATAGAATCTTGTTCATTTGTTATGAATCTAATATGGTCAATGTCAATATTAACACCTGGTGGATTGATTCTGGATCAACAATTCACATTTCGAATTCCTTGCAGGGTTTGCAAAACCTAAGGAAGCCAGTGGGAAGTGAACAAAGCATCTTATCAGGAAACAAGATGGGCTCACATGTGGAAGCTATAGGAACATGCTATTTAACTTTAAGTAGTGGTTTTGTTTTAGAATTAGAAAATACCTTTTAAGTTCCTAGTTTTTCTAGAAACTTGATTTTAGTTTCAAGGCTTGTACCTTTTGGATATTCCTTCAACTTTTCATAAATATATTTCAGTTTATTTTATAAATCTGATTGTGTTGGGTATGGTATTTTGTTTGATGATCTTTACTGCATTAATTTACAAAATAATGTCATTTATGATTCAATGCATGTTAACACTGGCACTAAAAGATGTGTTACTAGTGATGATTCCTCTAAATTATAGCACCGGAGACTAGGTCATATCTCCATAGAAAGAATTAAAAGATTGGTAAATGAAGGGGTACTTAATACTCTGGATTTTACTAATTTTGAGACTTGTGTAGATTGCATAAAAGGAAAGCAAACCAACAAGTCAAAGAAAGGTGCCAATAGGAGTTCAGGCATATTAGAGATCATACATACTAATATATGTAGTCCATACATGGACTCACATGGTCAGAGATACTTCATCTCTTTTATAGATTATTACTCATGATATATGTATCTCTACATGCTTCATAATAAGAACAAAGCATTAGATGCCTTTAAAATCTTTAAGGTTGAAGTAGAGAAACAATGCGGCAAGCAAATTAATATCGTGAGATCAGATAGAGGTGGAGAATATTATGGTAGATACACAGAAGATGGACAGGAACCTGGGCCATTTGCAAAATTTCTTCAAGAGCATGGGATTGTTTCCCAATACACCATGCCTAGTTCACCTGACCAGAATGGTGTAGTAGAAAGAAGAAACCGAACATTATTGGACATGGTGCAGAGTATGCTTAGTAGCTCCAATCCTCCTAAATCCTTGTGGATTGAAGCACTTAAGATGGCAATGTATATATTAAACCGATTTCCAACCAAGGTCGTTCCTAAAATGCCATTTGAATTATGGAAAGGTTGGAAACCGACTTTGTGACATATGCGCGTTTGGGGATGCCCATATGAAGTGAGAATCTATAATCCATAAGAGAAGAAGCTGGACCCAAGGAACATTAGTGGGTATTTCATTGGATATGCTGAAAGGTCTAAAGGTTACATATTTTACCGTCCATCTCATAGCACTAGGATTGTGGAATCAAGAAATGCAGATTTTCTTGAAAATGACTTGAACAGTGGGAGCCATCAAACTAGGAACATAGTTTATGAGAATGATCATTCAGAATCTCAACCTTCCACCCCAAGTGATAGATTGGTTATTGTTCACAGCACCCCTCAAGTACAAGCTGGTGTCAAAAAACCAGTTGTTGAAGTTCCACAAGCTGCTGACGACATTCTAGTAGATCAGGTAGTTCAAGAGTTTCCAAGAGCTTTTGAACAACGAGTTGAACCACATACTTCTCAAGAAGATGGTGGTACCACATTAAGAAGATATACTAGACCAAAGAGATCAACAATTCCTGAGGATTATGTTGTGTATCTACAAGAATTTGACTATAACATTAGAGCCGAAAATGATCTCGAGTCCTTTTCACAAGCCATGAGTTGCAAAGAATCAAAATTATGGTATGATGCCATGAAGGTAGAGATGAATTCTATAAAGAATAACAAAGTTTGGGATCTTATTGAGTTTCCTAATGGTGCAAAATCCATTGGATGTAAATGGGTCTTTAAGACAAAGAAAGACTCATTGGGCAACATTGAGAGATACAAGGCAAGACTTGTTGCTAAAGGATTCACTCAGAAAGAAGGAATCGACTACACATAGACTTTCTCTCCTATATCTAAGAAAGATTCCTTGCGTGTAATTATGGCATTAGTAGCCCATTTCGACTTGGAGTTCCAACAAATGGATGTGAAAACGACATTTCTCAATGGAGATCTAGAGGAGGAGGTTTACATGAAACAACCTGAAGGACTTCCCTCTAGTGATGGTGAGCAATTGATTTGCAAACTCAAGAAATCCTTATACTATTTAAAACAAGCATCCCTCCAATGGTATTTGAAATTCCATAATGTAATTTGTTCTTTCGGTTTTGTAGAAAACATTATGGATCAATGTATATACTGAAAGTTGGTGGGAGTAAAATTTCTTTTCTTGTTTTATATGTGGATGACATTTTGCTAGCAACCAATGATAAGGGTTCGTTGTATGAGGTGAAACAATTCCTTTCTAAAAATTTCGATATGAAGGATATGGGTGAGGCATATTATGTCATTGACATTAAGATCCATAGAGACAGATTTCGAGGCATCTTGGGTCTGTCTCAGGAAACCTATATTAATAAAATTTTAGAGAGATTTCAGATAAAGGATTGTTCACCAGGTATAGCTCCCATTGTGAAGGGTGATAGGTTCAATTTGAACCAATGCCCAAAGAAGGATTTTGAAAGGGAACAAATGAAGAACATTCCATATGCTTCTGCTGTCAGAAGCCTAATGTATGCTCAGGTCTGCACAAGACCCGACATTGCATTTGTTTTGGGAATGTTGGGACGATATCAGATTAATCCAGGTATAAACCACTGGAGAGCTACAAAGAAAGTAATGAGGTACCTTCAAGAAACCAAAAACTACATGCTTATGTATAGACAGACGGACAATTTGGAAGTAATTGGCTGCTCAGATTTTGACTTTGCTGGATGTGTTAATTCACACAAATCAACATCGAGATACATTTTTATGATGGCTGGTGGAGCTGTATCATGGAGGAGTGCCAAGCACACCTTGATTTCCACTTCCACTATGGAAGTCGAGTTCGTCTCCTGTTTTGAGGCTACTTTACATGGTGTATGGATTAAGAGTTTCATTTCTGGGCTTAGAATTATCGATTCTATCTCCAATCCATTGAGAATGTATTGTGACAATTTAGCTATTGTTTTTATAGCTAAAAACAACAAAAGTGGGAGTCGAAATAAACACATCGACATTAAGTATTTAGCCATAAGGGAACGTGTTAAAGAAAAGAAAAGTGTCATTGATCACGTCAGCACTGAGTTAATGATCGTTGATCCTTTGACTAAGGGCATGCCACCGTTTAAATTCAAGGAACATGTAATGAATATGGGACTTGGTTCCATTATGTAGTTTATCATTGTATGGAAAATGTTATTTTAATGAATTTCTTAATTATTGTGATGTATTCCTCATATTTATGTGCACCTTAATTTGATTTGAGAGAATTCATTTTTGTAGGACCAAGAATAAACATAAGGTTTATTCATTAAGAAATTGTTGCCACATAAATTTGTAACGACCCTGCTCATTACGAAAACAACTCTGCTAACAGGTGCAATTTTTTTTTTGTTTTAAAAGTGTGTGCGCGCGTGTAGAAAGGAAACAAACACACTTGACTCTACGTCGCCACCCGTCGACTAACAAGACGCAACCACGATGATCACAACAAGAAGACACAAGGCGCACCACAAGTAACTGCAAGCATTAACGATCATAGACATAAGGTGCACAACACAAACATTTAACAACATACTGGGTTATGCACAGTATGAACACAAAAGGAAGAATACCTAGTGGTAGGTTTTACTATTTCTGCACAGGAAAGCATGGCATTTAATCTTAGTTCTCTGCTTCGGAGAGAGAGAAGGTCAGATAGACTCCTGGCTAACTGCTCAGGCAGAATCTAGTAATCTCCGTCAGGTGTGTCGCAAGAGTGGAAACCCTGCCTTTAAAGGGCCCGAGACTCTTGATACGACACAGGATTCTTTACACAAAAAAAAATCACACACACAGACTTATATACTAGGCTACATGGAGGTGTCTACATCCCACCCGACTCACACCAGAGCAAACTGACTATCCAATCAACCCCCTCTTTGGACGATCGTTGTGCGATAAAGTTCTATAAATCGACACACATTATGAATTCCATGGTGCAAGAAAACCTGAGTACGGAATCCATCAAGACACGAAATAAGTGTGAGCGAAATGAAAACAACATTATTTAACTCAAGAAGCAAGGGTAGCCAGCTACTTTACTTCTAGGTGAAGAATTAAACATTCATTGGTTCTACTATAGATAACATTTCTAGATGAAGTGACGAGGCACATGTCCGTCATACCTATCACTGTGCCCAAAATAATCTGCCATGGCTAATCAATCCACTACGCAAATGTAATTTAGCAAGAGACTCATCTATGAAGATAAACAAGAAACTCGAGAGTATTCTACCCCTCTGAATTGATAAAATCTATTCTCATCATGATTAGTGCTTGTAAATCTATTCTAATAAAACACCGACTGACTATAATACGACTACAATACATGGTAATTATGATTAGAATAATCATAATAATCTTGTAAGTACATGGCAATTATAATTAGAATACATGGCAATTATGACTAGAATGTAAATGTTGGCAATGTAAAGGATTAGAATACATGGAAATACATGGCAATTATGATTAGAACGTAAATCTTGTAAATCATGATTAGAATAATCTATTCTAATCCCTTTTTCTCAAGGCAATTATAAATAAAACACCGACCGACTACAATACGACTACAATACCTGGCAATTAAGATTAGAATAATCATAATAATCTGGTAAATATAGGGCGATTATGATTAGAATATAACTCTTGGCAATGTAAATGATTAGCATACATGGAAATACATTAACCATACACCACAGTTGTCTTAAACTAATTTAACCATGCTGTAATGATTACTACCATGCTAATTTAACCATGCAAATTTAAATTACTTTAACAACGTTGTAAGGAAATACACAGTCTTCACCTAATGAACATTCTGAATTTAAAGTTTGCAAGTAGAGATGAATGACAATTTAGAAAACGCCTAGATTGAACAATGCTGAGCTAACCGACGGAATTAAATCTACACTGACAGGATTTCATTTAAACTGACAGAATCAACTCAATCTGGCAAATTAATTTGCAACGACTCCTTGGTAGTATACCCTGAGTGACAGGAATCTCGCGTTGGGTTAACCGCTATATCCTCGCAGATAGCCGAGTACCGTGGGCGATGGAATCGAGTGAAGGGCAATAAATAAATGTCTAAGAGGAGTTAAAACCTAGGGAAATCTGAGGAGACAAATCGCCAGACACAAAATTTAAGGGGATATGGATTACCAAAAAAAATGCAGAGAAATCTGGGAATGAATTGCCCAAAGACAAAGAAAATTTGAGTGATCGATTTTTGAAAACATAGAGAATGTTGGGGTACGAATGCCAAATGCAGAGAACATGAGGTTCCATTTGCTGAGTATAAAAATTTAGTGAGGCAGTTGTATGAGAATCCAAGTCGTTGGGCGGATTGCAGGTGGAGGTAAGGGTTATACTATTCCGATTTGGTAAGTGGGATTCAAGTAGTGCCCAGGTACAATCGTAGCTATCTGCGCAGAGGAAAATCAACATAGTCAACTGTTTATTTAAAAATCTGAAGGCCATCAACACACAGTCACAGTTTGTGGCAAACGTTACACCGATCTCAAGGCACGGACGTGGGTCTTCTTCCCCAAACGCACAAAAAATTCTCAACACAGTTACAGAGACCGAGTGACCTCCACGCAGAGATTAGATTGGGTAAGGCATAGGGGTTCTGATATCGTTCAAAATAAACTCAAAACTGAAGGTGCAGGGATTTTATTATTTCCCCCCCTTTTTTTTTAAATTAACAATGGAACAGCAGGGATTCTAGCAGCGATTCAATAAAAATAATAATTAAAGGTTGACCTCGCCAGGATTCCAACATTCCTTTGACATAAAAATCAAAACCGAAAAAAAAATAGGGATTCGAATATTCGTTTCAAAAATCAAATTAGAAAAAGAAGGCATAGGGAGTCAAGGTGAAACTTATCAGATGCCAGAGCGAATCACCGAATAGAATTACAAAACGACAAGACCATGCATCTAAATGAAAACGCCCACAGTCACATGAAAAAAATTCCAGAACCATAAATAATAAAAATTTACACAGTCCCGCACAATAAATAAAAAGTTACACAGTCCAGAACGATGAAATAAGAAATTCTACACAGTCCAGAATAAGAACAATAATTATTTTACACAGTCCAAAATAATAAACAATAATTATTTTACACAGTCCAGTTCACATAAGAATGAAGTCAATATAAAAATGTGAAGCATAGTAAGAGAGCGCATCAACCCAAAGGGGTTATTTAAATGCCCGCAGAGATTTTAGCAGCCAAGGCGTGAAGGAAATTAGCAAGGTAAAAATGCACAACAAAAGGGGAGGCAGTGTCGTTAACGTTCCTTTTAAAAACAGTTATAGTTATAATTGCCGAAGTAAATAGTATGCATTCTACACTGCCAATTAAAAGACCATACCGTTGCCTAACGCCCGCCTCGAATGACGTCCCGCGCTCCTTGCCGCTCCTGCTCACCGACCGTCGAGACGTCAACGGTACCTCCCAACCAATCGCTAGGGGTACTTTGCTTCTCCCTTAGCCCCCTGAGCCGCAAAGGGGCCACACAAATCCAGATGGTATATCTAGCTTCCCAGCTCGCCTCGCAAGGCTGAGCTACCACTCCTATCCGAGCTGGAAAATCCCAACTCCTCACAAGCAATCAGTCAAGTCACAAAATCGGCAGCGTAACCTTACACTAACAACCGATCCCTTTTTCCCCTCATCTCCCTTTATTTTATAGAGTTTTGAGTCACACCAACTTTCCTAAATCACATTTATTTTAAGTTTTAATGAAAACCCTCCAAAAATTCTCTGTCGGACAAGTGTCATTCATCCCCCACGTTTCTCCAAATTTATTTTCTATAAATTTATTAAAAGACTCATTTCCCTCACCCACCTAGAGTCACTCCTAAAATTACTCCTAGGTGTTCCTATATCCCCTTACATGCTTTTAATAACTTTCCCTAAAATGAAGTTGCTAAATTTAGTTCATTTTAGAAAGTTCTTAATTGCAGATTCCTTACTATGTTGACTTTGCTTTTTACCCTATGTCCCCTTCTTTCCTTTATTATGTTTCCTTTATTACTTAGTTTCCCTATTTTTATTATTCCCTTCATTCCTATTTTTATTAAAGCCCAAAATGGCAGTTGCGCTATTAAATCCTTCTCCTTTTATTATTTATTTAATATCTTTTGTACTTTCACAAGTTAGGAAATAATTTCTTCTTTGCATATTTGAAATCCATAAATTTTAATTAAATTCATACTCTCTTCATTTACCCCAAGAATTTTATGAAGATTAAACTATTACTTAAGTGGGTTTTTAAATTTTTATTTTTATTCTTAGGGTCTTTTTCTTAGGTTAGACTAAATTTTTACCCTAGAGAGATTTTTGACTTAGGGCTTAGATTCTGAATGGGGCGACACTTGGTTAGGGAAATTGTTTAAGGATTTCTTAAGGTGTTAAATGTCTTAGGGCCATCTAGGTTTGTTTCTTCATCAACATCAACGCAACGTGCCCTTCAAGATGCACTACATGCTCCAAGGGTGCCACTCGCCTCATTCGTTTCTTTTGCACGACGTGCCCTTCAGGATGCACCACGTGATCCAAGGTTGCCACTAGCTTCTTGTGTTTCTCTTGTGCGACGTGCCCTTCAGGATGCACCACGTGCTCCAAGGGTGCCACTCGCCAACTTGACTGATTGGTAGACATCTATAACCCCTGGAGTCAATACTCCGCCAGGTGAACTTGTGGGAGACTAAGGGCTCTAAGGAATAAGG
>ML779548.1:183723-194692 GCA_009831015.1 Picea engelmannii
GTACTGTCTCCAAAAGAGTGATTTTGAGAAACTGACAAGTGTAACTTTCTTCATGAAAATGATCTTAAAGAAGAGCTAGATCTTCTATCACCATGTCATTATCATGTCATCATCTTGATAACCAAAAATGAGGATAACACATGTATATGATGGAATTGTTGGGTGAAAAATGTATCTGACGAAAGTGTTGGGTGAAAAAAGTATATCACGGAACAAGATGGACATGAAAAATGAGAAATTAAAATAAATTTCACCTTTATTATCATAAACAAAATCAAAATTCCAAATTTACATTTAAAAACGTTAAAAATAATATTGAATAAAATTTAAATAATTGTTTATACTTGTTGGGTACAAAATGTATATGGTGGAAGTGTTGGGTGCAAAAAGTATATCACGAAACAAACTGGACATGAAAAATCAAAAATTAAAATCAATTTCACCTTTATTATCATAAACAAAATCAAAATTCCAAAATTCCAAATCTACATTTAAAAACGTATAAGTATATGACGGAATTGTTGGGTGCAAAATGTGTATGACATGAAAAATGAAACATGTGAACCTACAACTTCTTAATTGTTAGGTGCAAAATGTATATGACATAAGTGTTGGGTGCAAAAAGTATATCACGGAAGAAGCTCGACATGAAAAATGAAAAATTAAAATAAATTTCACCTTTATTATCATAAACAAAATCAAAATACCAAAAATTCCAAATTTACATTTAAAAAAGTATAAATATATGACTGAATTGTTGGGTAAAAATGTATATAACGGATTATCATAAAAAAAATCAAAATTCCAAAATTCCAAATTTACATTTAAAAACGTTAAAAATAATATTGAATAAAATTTAAATAATTGTTTATATTTGTTGGTTGCAAAATGTATGTGGCGGAAGTGTTGGGTGCAAAAAGTATATCATAGAACAAGTTAGACATGAAAAATGACAAATTAAAATAAATTTCACCTTTATTATGATAAGCAAAATCAAAATTTCAAAATTTTAAATTTACATTTAAAAACGTATAAGTATATGACGGAATTGTAATTGTTGGGTGCAAAATGTATATGGTGGAAGTGTTGGGTGCAAAAAGTATATCACAGAACAAGCTGGACATGAAAAATGAAAAATTAAAATAAATTTCACCTTTATTATCATAAACAAAATCAAAATTCCAAAATTCCAAATTTACATTTAAAAATGTATAAGTATATGATGGAATTGTTGGGTGCAAAATGTATATGATGGAAGTGTTGGGTGCAAAATCTATATGACGAAATATGTTGGACATGAAAAATGAAACATGTGAAACCGCCACTCCACCAACCCGCAACAACGTAATTGTTGGGTGCAAAATGTATATGGCGGAAGTGTTGGGTGCAAAAAATATATCACGGAACAAGTGGACATGAAAAATGAAAATAAATTTCAACTTTATTATCATAAATAAAATCAAAATTCATAAGTTTCAAATTTAGATTTAAAAACGTTAAAAATAATATTGAATAAAATTTAAATAATTGTTTATACTTGTTGGGTGAAAAATGTATATCAGTGAAGTGTTGGGTGTAAAAAGTATATCACAGAACAAACTGGACATGAAAAATGAAAAATTAAAATAAATTTCATCTTTAATATTATAAACAAAATCAAAATTCCAAATTTACATTTAAAAATGTATAAGTATATGATGGAATTGTTGGGTGAAAAATGTATATGACAGAAGTGTTGGGTGAAAAATGTATATGATAGAAGTGTTGTGTACAAAATGTATATCACGAAACATACTGGACATGAAAAATGAAACATGTGAACCCGAGACTCCCCCACCCCACAACTCCGTAATTGTTGGGTTCAAAATGTATATGGTGGAAGTGTTGGATGCAAAAAATATATCACGGAACAAGCTAGACATGAAAAATGAAAAATGAAAATAAATTTCACCTTTATTATCATAAACAAAATCAAAATTCCAAAATTTCAAATTTACATTTAAAAACCTTAAAAATAATATTGTATAAAATTTAAATAATTGTTTATACTTGTTGGGTGCAAAATGTATATGGCGGAAGTGTTGGGTGCAAAATGTATATCACGGAACAAGCTGGACTTAAAAAATGAAAAATTAAAATAAATTTCACCTTTATTATGGTAAACATAATCAAAATTTCAAATTTACATTTAAAAAGCGTATAAGTATATGACATAATTGTTGGGTGCAAAATGTATATGATGGAACTGTTTGGTGCAAAATGTATATCACGAAACATGTTGCACATGGAAAATGAAACATGTGAACCCGCCACTCCGTAATTGTTGGGTGCAAAAAGTATATCACAAAACAAGTTGTATATAAAAAATGAAAAATTAAAATAAATTTCAACTTTATTATCATAAACAAAATCAAAATTCCAAATTTCCAAATTTACATTTAAAAACGTATAAATATATGACAGAATTGTTGGGTGCAAAATGTGTATGATGGAAGTGTTGTGTAATGCCCAAATAATTCTAACATCGTAAATTTCACGAGTAATTCATCCTCTAAGTGGAGACAACAAATTCAGAGCATAATATTTATCTTTCCAACAACAATTTCGGTAACTTAGATTTATCACGGGGTAATAATTTTCTGGTAGAATGAAATAAATGCATAACATGACAAATACCTGGTACTGATGCTAATTTTTGCTGCCTTGCTGCCTCTGCTGCTGCCTGATACACAGATCAATCCTGCCACAAACAAACAATTAACTGCCCAAAACTACTGTCCTCCCTGCCAACTAGGAAAACTACCTAGCTCTAGGATATCTACGGATATCCTGGCCCTCCGTGCCCAAAACCTCCAGCAAATCGGTGCCTCCCCTGATCAAAAGTCACAGTCCAGAACACTATGTTCCTTGCTCACAACAAGCCAACAGTCCACAAAATATCATAGGCTCATAGCCAATACAAAGGTGCACAAACAAATTGTTGCTCACAGCAAAATGCTGAATCTCTGCTCACGGCAAAATACAATAGTTCTCAGCCACCACAGCCCCCCAGCATCCATCCCCCTCGAATGGTATGCACATCCCCCTCTTCTCGTCCCTTATTCCTCCCTGCTGACTCATGCAATTACTTCACAACCACCCCCGTCCTCCGTCCTTCATCCCTTCATTAATATTTTATCATCTTGGGATTTCTGGGCTCCTCGCCCTGCATACGCCACCCTCTACTGCATACGCAATTCATCATTTTTTTTTATCTCTTAAATTTATGTCACAGGTCATTAAATGTGATCTTTAGTTAGATTATTATTACTTAGTTAATCCTCAATTATTCCTTTAATTAAATCTTACTTAATAATCTTTAATCATTTATTCAATTATGGTTGTTACATACACCCACCCTTCAAGAAACTTCGTCCCGAAGTTAAGGTATCTGATGGTACAAAGGAAAAGAGTGTGGTTCATACATTCACAACAAGTAACTGCCAATATCAATAAGTAAGTCAAGAAGTCCATACATACTAATGTATATGTACAAGGAATGCATGTGTAGCTAGTACATGCAAACCTCGTGCATGTACTAATAATCAAACGGTCATTCTTTAATAATTTACGTATGCATTCAATCTAGTCAGCAAGGCTAGTCTTTTATAAAAGACAACAATCAATTATCCGTATGAGAAATCATTTTATTAGAATTGTCCAGTTCAATAATTTATTTTAAACAGTTGTGGTTTAATTACATAAATAAGAATATTCATATATACACATTTCTCTCTTTTTTTTTTTTGAAGGGACGACATCAAATTCCACCACAATACAGATCTCCATATGTCTCAACTACTCTACTCATCCTTCCTTCCTAACCTACTTCTGTCTCCCATCCTATCCGTCCTCTACTAGACTATCTTGGAGCGCCAACTATATTGGCCTAACTCCAAATAGAACCCGTAAGTGGAAGTGTCGCTATCTCGACCAAGCTTCCCTAGCAGGCCACTGACAGTCCTCATCACACATCTTGGGGAGAGTGAACCAGCACCGTCCTCCCAGGACTTCAGGTTTCGGAGGATACATGGTGGGAAACACCTCCACCCCTCCTAAAAGTACCAAGGTCAACACCCTATAATGGAGGATACACGGTGGGAAAAGCCTCCACCCCTCCTGACAGAACCAGGATCAACACCCTATAATGGAGGATACACGGTGGGAAAAGCCTCCACCCCTCCTAACAGAACCAGGGTCAACACCCTACAATGGAACACATAGGGGCACCATGTTGCTGGAGGTTTTGTCATCGTTTATTCGGTTTTGGGCAGTGTTAGTACCAAAATCATAGCATAATCATGCATTAGTCCACCTATCATAGCAATGCATCCAATCAATATAATGTCCCACATATTATTCATACCATAATGTTTCTCAGCAGTGGTCCACATATCCACTTTCATCATCATTATCACTTGGCTATTTCATAGCCCATAACCTGCAGATTAGTCTGCAACACAAACTCATACATTCCTATGCATTATCATCATATAATTGCATACTTTCATTATTTCAATTTGGTATCCCCGTACCAATACATTAACATCAAAGTTTTCCTATTTGAATTAGATTTCACAATATCCCATAATTCACACTCTTTACTCATTCACAAGATTATCATTTACCAAAATAGATTTCATCGTATCCAACATCATTCCAACAGTATTAAACATTCAACAATTTCTCTTTCTCACAATATGCGGCATCATATACATCATCATCAATAGCATTTAATCATTCATAAAATTTGCATTCACATAATAGATCGCATTACATGCATCATCGTCAATAACACTTAAACATTCATTACAGTTCTGAAGTTTAAAGTTTAAGTATATCACTTAAAGAGTTTCACTGTGACTAGTAAATAAAGTGCATAAGCCTCAGGTAATCCTGGCCGTCTAAGTAAAAAAGGTGGTGTTACCTACACCCCACCTTCGAGAATCCTGTTCTCGAGGTGGTCAAAATAGTGATGGATAGTCTCGCTGTAATGTCTCGGCATCCTCCCAAGTAGCAGATCCTGGACTATACTTGTCCCACTGGACCTTAACTTGGTCTACCAGACGGTTTCTGAGCTATCGGACTCTACGGTCCAATATGCGTAACGGTTCGACCGTGAGGGTTCCCATGTCCGATACTTGCAATTCTTTCCAATTTAGTTTATGTGATTCATCAGCAACATAATGACGTAAAACAGATACATGAAATACATTATGAGTTTTATGCAAGTGGGGTGGCAGAACGAGATGATAGGCAATAGTTCCAATTTTCTCTTGGACCCTAAATGGCCCAATAAACCGTGGTGACAACTTTGTCCCCTTCCCGAACTGTATGGTACTCTTATTTGGCCTGATACGAATGAAAACTTGGTCCCCTACTTCGTAATTTTGGTCGGTCCTGTGTGCATCCGCATAAATTTTCTGTCTATCCTATGCTTCCTTTAGTCTCTGCCTGATCTGAATCACCTGTTCCTCCATTTCCTGAATCAATTCTGGCCCAACTGTTACCCAGTCTTCTAGTCTATCCTAGCTCAATGGTGTTCTGCATGGCCTTCCATACAAAGCTTCGTATGGTGGCATTCTGATGGAACTGTGATAACTGTTATTGTAGGAAAACTCTACCAAAGGTAGGTGCTTCTCCCACTGGGTTTTATTATCCATTACGTACATCCTAAGCATGTCTTCCATGACTTGATTTACTCTCTCAATTTTCCCATCTATTTCAGGATGATAAGCTGTGCTTAAGTTCAATTGAGTCCCCAATGCTGACTGTAAACTTGTCCAAAATCTAGAAGTGAATCTGGAGTCCCTATCTGAAATAATCTTCTTAGGTATCCCATGCAAACGGATAACCTCACTTATGAACACTCGTGCCACATCAGTGACATCGTATGTGTCTCTAATTGGAATGAAATGAGCACTCTTGGTTAACTTATCCACTATCACAAGAATGGCATTGTGTCTATGAGATGTGAGTGGAAACCCTACAACAAAATCCATTGAGATGACTTCCCACTTGGACATAGGAACGTCATGTGGTTGTAGGAGGCCTGCCGGGTGATGGTGATCGGCCTTCACTTGTTGACACTCTAGGCATCTGGCGACGAAATGGACTACATCGTGCTTCATGCCTACCCAAAAGAAGAGTTTCTTCATCTCTGCATACATCTTCTTTACACCCGGATGTGCACAATAAAGTGATCTATGGGCTTCCTTCAGTATGATGCTTCGAATATCCCCATTCTCTGGGATGTACATCCTTCCTCGATATCTCAACAATCCGTCTGTTTCTAGATTATACGTTTCATACTTTGGGTCTAACTGCCTCCCTTTATGGAGGTTTGAAGTAACTTTTAAATACCAACTATCTCCTAGTAGTTGTGTCAACACCTGTTCCCTCAGACTGACCTTTAAGGTTACCAAGGAGAAGATACGTGGTCTCCTACTCAAGGCATCCGCGACCACATTTTCCTTTCCCTTTATATATGAAATACCAAAATCATACTCACTCATAAACTCACTCCATCGCCTTTGCCTGGCATTCAGATCTCTTTGAGTGAAGAGATGTTTTAAACTTTGATGGTCTGTTTTGAGTTCAAAATTTCGACCCACAAGATAGTGCCTCCAAAGTTTTAGAGCTAGCATTATAGCTGCCAACTCTAAATCATGAGTCGCATATAACTCCTTGTGCTTCTTCAACTTTCTTGACACATAAGTTATCACTCCTCCATCCTACATTAGCACAGCCCCCAACCCTTGTTTCGAGGCATCCATGCAAACCATGAAGTCCTTTTCCATATCTGGCACTCGTAGAATTGGCGCACTAGTTAGTAACCTCTTAAGCTCAATGAATGCACTATTACATTCTTCTGTCCATTCATACTTGACCCCCTTGCGTTGCAAAGTGGTGATGGGTTTTGCTATTTTCGAGAATCCTTCCACAAATCTCCGGTAATAACCCGCTAGCCCCATGAAGCTTCTCACCTCATGTGCATTCTTTGGCACTGGCCATTCCAGAATGGCCTTTACCTTTTCTGAGTCCACTGAGATTCTTTCGACTAAATTGATATGGCCTAAATATTGGATCTCTTTCTAGAAGAAGGAACACTTCGACATCTTTCCATACAATTTGTTCCTTCTAAGGCAAGACAACACTATTCGCAAGTGTTCCCCATGTTCTTTTTCATTCCTGGAATAGATGAGAATGTCATCTAGAAAAACTTGTACAAATCGATCTAAGTACTTCTGGAATACGCCGTTCATGAGACTCATGAACACTGTTGGCGCATTAGTCAATCTCAAAGGTACTACAACAAACTCTTAATGTCCAAACCGATTTCGAAAGGCATTTTTTGGGATATCACCTTCCTTAATCCTTAACTGATGATACCCAAATCGCAAATCGATCTTTGAGAATACCACTGCTCCTTTCATCTGATCGAAGAGGCCATCTATTCGCGGCATTGGGTACCTATTCTTCACTATAGCATGGTTCAAGTCCCTGTAGTCTATACACATTCGTAAGGATCCATCCTTCTTCTTTACAAAAATTACCGGTGCGCCCCAAGGTGAGACACTGGGCCTTATTAGCCCTGAATCTAGTAACTCCTTCAACTGCATTTGCAATTCACAAAGTTCTGGCACCGTCATTCGATACAAAGTCTTGGATATTGGCTCTACACTAGGTTTCAACTCAATGGTAAAATCAATCTCCCTCTCAGGAGGTAATCCTGGTAATTCGTCTGGAAAAACATCCTGAAATTTTGACAATACTGGGTACTGACCAAATGAGGGTCCCTTCCTTTCATTCACCGCTTCTACTACATAAAGTCGACACCCTTGTCTCAAGCATCGCTTGAACTTAATAGTTGATATAAAGTGTAATGACACTTTTCTCTGTACACCCTGAATCTCTACCGATTTTCCTTCATCATTGACACAAAGTACCTTCTTTGCGAAGCAATCTATCAAAGCTCGATTAGCTGCTAACCAATCCATTCCAATGATTAAGTCATATGCCCCAAGAGCAGTGATGTAGACCTTCAACTTGGTAGTGCACACTCCTAGGTCTACTATACAATTATCGACACTAGGTCCTACAACTTGTTTCTTCCCCGAAGCCATCTCGACTTGCTTAAAGTCGTCATGCTCATAGGCTGCCAACCCACTCTTTTCTAATGCAGATGGTGAAATGAAACTATCTGTCGCACCAGAATAAAAAAAAATCTTAACATTAATATGATTTAGCATACCTGATGACTCCACTACGGTGGATTGATGTTCGGCCTGGCGGTTATCAATCGCTGTGTAAATATGGTGGCTACTACTTGCTTTCCCCATCGGTGCCCTTCCTTCATTATGCACGAATCCTGGTTGAAACTCTGGGCAATCATGCTGGTAATGGGGTACCCCGCACCCCCAACAGGTGACACTCGGTGGAACCGGCGCACTGCTACATGTCTGTCCTTGAAATGAGTTCCTTCCCCTGGAACCTCTGCCCCTACTAGTGGTTCCCCGAGATGGTCGTGGACCTGTCTGCATCGTTGGTGATGAACGAGATGCTGCACTAGCTGCCATTGAAATCCCTGCAGCTACTGTCCTTGGCACATCTCTGTTACCATAAGGTGGTGGTCTTGAGCCCCCTCCCCTGGAAAATGTCCTCGGGATCTTTCCTACGAACCCAGGGTAATGCGAAAATGCCGCTCTTGTACCCCCTGTTAGGTTCATATGTTCTTCTGCGTAACACGCACTCTCTACCGCCTCCGCCACTGAAGACGGTTTCCAAATCCGCACCATAGCTCTTATCTTCGGGTTCAATCCATAAACGAAGCGCTCTGCTTGTCGTTGGTCATTGTCCAAATACGAAACGTATTTAACCAGTTCCATAAACCTGATCTCGTATTCTTCCACAGTCCTGTTTCCTTGTACTAGGGCATGAAATGCCCCTACTTGCTTTTCCTCATAGTATGCTAGTAGATACTTCCTTCGGAACCTTTCCTCGAAGAGTTCCCAAGATACCGTGTCTGGGGTAAGGTGTAGTTGTATTTCTAAGTTGCCCCACCAGTTCAAGGCGCTATCTCTTCACTGGAAAATTGCAATCTTTTCCTTTGAATTCGATGCATAGTCCCTTAAGGCAAAACACCTTGTCATGCCTTCCAACCATGCTTCTGCGCGTTCACTGGCGCGACCCCAAGCAAACTCTGAAATTTTGATCTTCTGCAATTATCGCGTGATGTCTTCAGGTAGAAATTCTCCCCTTGAGTTCCTTGATGCTTCTGGATTACCTACTCCAGATGGTGGGGGTTCCACTTCATCCCCTGCTGGTTGGCGCCCCTTTAAAGTCTCGTTCATGGCTTCTAACGGGCGTAGTATGAGAGCTAGTTCGGGTGCTGGTGGTGGTGGTGGTGGTGGTGGTGGTGGTGGTGGTGATGGTGTTGGTGGCATTGGTGGCACCCATGACGACGCTCCCCTTCCTTGACCTCTTTGAGTCCTGGCCATTTGGTATGACTTAACCTGGATCACCCCAAATTTATCCGGGTGAGTTCCAGGACGTTTCAAATTGGTGCTACTTAAACTTAGAAACAGGGTTAGGCATAAGTTTTCTTTACTTGTCTGTAAAGAGACATTACTCCATCAGGGGAATTGGCTCGGTTTGGGTTAGGATTAAGCATATAAGCTTGGTTAACATCGAACTTTAAGGTAGACTAACCCTACACTCAATAAAATAATTAAATTAAAATTATTATTTACATTAATTTAATCCAAATTAACTTTATTTTAATTTATACTAACTCATTCCTATCTATATAATATTTATTTATACTAATTAATTTAATTTATTTTATAATATTTCTAACAATTTACAATAAATAATAAATAAAAAAACAACTAAACGAGCACCCAAGGATTCGGGCACGCCTGGGTTCCACGTGCTTGTCTGGTTTCCTCAAGCTCCCCTCATCTGAGCCGAAGTGGCCCTTCAAATCCGCTCAGGATTCACTGTCGAATGCCCCAATCCACAGCCTTATCTTCCTTCGTCACGGCCCCTACGCTTACCGTGTCTTATTCCCGACTCTGTATCGGAGTTCGGGGTTTCAGACTTTTTGCTGTCACGATCCCCTTACCTCTCCAATTCCTGATTCGCAATGGTTTCAGTTTCTAAGAGCTATCCCCTTACTGACTATACCTTGGTCCATACGACCGCGCTCACAATCCTGTTACCATAAACTCTCCTATCGGGATTTTGTGCTCAACTTTCCCGATGGGCCCTTTTCTGTTAGCCCCTTTTGCTACGAGCTTGGTCCACATGACTGCCTCCGTAATAGTGGCCTTGTGTCACCTTATCGGGATTTCGGCATTTCGGCATTTGCGACGTCAATGCGCGTACGTCCTTAGGATTCTCGATTCCCCGATCCCCGATGCACGTGTGAGCTCTATCGGGTATCGCGAAATCGCAATTTCCAATGCATCAGTTCCTTTGTATGATGAAGCCTTGAAATATTGAATCCCGACTCCTTCAAATCCTGGGACACGTGTCCCTCCAATCGAACGGCTCTGTTCTCACGTCAGGAAATCGTAGATCGCGATTCCATTGTGCATGAGTTTCACAACCCAGGAAACTCCGATATGCCAAACCCCGACTCCTTGGGATCCTCCAACACGTGTCCTCGAAGTGAACGGCTCGAATCTCATCGGGAAATCGCGGATCGCGATTTCCTGTTGCAAGAATTCTTCACCTTTGAAAACTCCGATGCCCCCAAACACCGACTCTTGAGGATCTCATGCCACGCGTCCTCTCCGATGGATGGTTCATAACTTCCGTCGGGAAATCGCGAATCGCGATTTCCTCATGTGAGCATTCTATGCCCTCGAAAATCCTGATATCCCGATTCCCGGTTGGCTGACAGCTGGCCTTCACTACGCCTCTG
>ML779548.1:203698-230882 GCA_009831015.1 Picea engelmannii
AACATAACTGTAATGACCCCCTTTCATTACGACTATAAGCGATGCAAGCATATATTTTTTTTCTTTTTAACACAAGAAGGAAGGAAATCAATGACAACAAGTAATCAACACAACTTGATGACGAACACAACTCACGCATTCAAGAAACAGACAACCAACGACTTAGCACACTAGCACATCATGCAACTAGACAAACATGTGACACAAGACAGATAAAAATGACTACCCGCCTGACACAGGAAAGACAATGCCTACAAGCTAAAGGACAACATCAACCACCCGACATAACAACTTCGACGACCAACAACTAGTAACAGTTATGGCACACAACCAAAAGCATTGGGGCGTTACAAAAACAATACCAACATCAATTACAACGAAGAACACCCACATCGGGAAGCACAGACTCCAAACAGGTTATCATGTGCCTCTATCCATCAGGGTTCACAATGATACCCTCATCTGGAATCATGTCGTCACATGGCGATAGGCATAACAATAACCAAGGAAACACGATGACACATCTAGACCAAAAACCCAAGAAGGATTCAATGCGCTAGAAGATCTAATTAACTGCCAACCACATGACGAAAAAACCAAGCACCCCAAATGACAGGTCAACAAGACACAAGGGAAACTAATGACCATAACAATCATACAACACATTAAATTCCTAGTGCACAAAATCTAATTCAAACATACATCAATTAAAAGACGTGATTAGCCATCTATGAAATATTCCCTCAAGAATCCATTCTACAATAACATGAATCAATAAAATCCTCTCTCTCTCTTTTCAAGTCATGCATTAATTAATTAAGATCTTGTTAACAAGGTCTCACTGCTAATGTCATTCCCTAACATATAATTCCTAGTAAGCCTAAGTTAAATCCTCCAACCTTATCATTATTATCGATGTCTATACAATTCGTTGTCCCATTGATTTCGCTGACCATTAATATATATATAGTATACTTTCACCGTAAATATATTAATATCGTTGTCCATTCATGTATGTAACAAATGTATACAATCACTAACTAAAATTGATAGCTATATCTGATAACGATATCGCTATTAATAATGATTATGTTATCTAACACATCTAATAATGATATCGCTATCTGATAACGATACGGTTGTATAACAATTTAATAAAATAAATGCTAAATTGCTATCCAAGAACCACAATAATCTATAACCTATGGAACAAGTATAATAATGGAACAAATATAATACAGTCTAATACAATGAAGATCTTTTAAACTGAAACAAATCTAATACAATCGCTATCTATGGAATTGAAGATAATAATATAATACAGTAGCTATTTATGAAACAATATAATCTATAATTTATGAAATAAATATAAACTAAGAAACATTTATGTCCATGAAATAATTTCAAAACTAAACAATAGAACGATAACTAACATAATCCACATGATTCATAAATATCGACCATAATAGTCATACACAACGACCCACACAACCATACCAACACCTCACTTACAAAGTCACAACGCCTATTACACATCCATAAAATGCATACAACAAATTGTTGTCACACCATGTGCAACTCGCTTCCAATCAAGGTAGAATTCGTTGTCATTTGAAGGCAAAATTCGCAGTCAAACAATGAATAAACTCGCTGCCAATCACATTTCCTATACTTGTTGTGTTAAAAAGATCATTGTCACTATAGAAGTAAACATTATCAATATAGAAGTGAATCATTCTCATACAATTAGAATTGTTGTCCATTAATGAATCTATTTGTAACCACTACATAGTCTAATAAATGTAATAGTAAAGACGCATTCTAAAGATGTTTCAATTAAAAATTTGTTGTCATGGATACATACACGATTGTTGTCATCATCTTTACTATCAAAAATGATAACTCACTGCCCAAAATTAAACATTTGTCTAGAATTAAAATTCTAAATACACTACCCATTTACACACCATTACACAGTAAAAATGCTACCTATTTGCACACCATTACCCAGTATATACGCCCACCATTACACAGTAAATACGATGCCCCTTTTTCACAATAAATACCATTACAATACATGCAGTAAACACACCACCATTTCACTGTAAAAACGCTTCCCCTTTTACACAGTAAATACAACTACAATACACACAATACACCCACCACCATTGCATTGTAAAAATGCTGCCCCCTTTACACATTAAATACATTACCATATATAGAACAAAATCTCCACCATTTGCACAGTGAAATCGATTCCCTTTACACGTAAACATGCCCCCCCAATTACACAGTAATATGAAGGCAATTCAAGTATAAATTCGTTGTTGTTCAAGTGTAAAAAAAAACACAAGCGTTCAAGGTAAAAATGTTCACTGTAATTCAAGGTATAACTTTACTGTCATTCAAGTGAAAAAAAAAATGTAGTCCATATATAAAATAAATCATTTTCATTCATATTTAATAACACTGAGAATTTACCAATCAAGGAGTTGGGAACTGTCGTTGAAATCACAGAGAATAAAATGCCATCAAAAAATGCAAAGGTGATATTAAAAATCCATGGAGTATTAATTTGTTCACAGAGAGAAATGATAAACAATACATAGAGATACTCCATCACAAGAAGATGCAAGGACAATCATTCATCCATGAATCAATAAAACGCAGAGATAAGTAAGGGGTAGACAGCTGGGAAAAAATCATCCATCGCTCATTATCCATGCACAAAAAAGCATGGCATTAGAATATATAGGTCTTTAAACACCAAAGTGACGACCGTTGATTCGGCTCCTGGCTGACTGCTCAGGCATGGAATGATGACCTAAGGATAAGGGACAAAATATATATATAAAAAAACAATCTCTTCATAATAATCAATAAACCCACATAGAGAAATAACATGTGTAATTTAAATTTTATTGAAAGTAACAACTTAAACTGACATAACTTAGCCAACAAAAATGATCTTTAGTTTCTGTCTCGCATGCGCTCCATCCAGCTCCCGCTTTCCAACTGATGTGACCTCACCAATACCTCCCAGCCAACACTAGAGGTATTCTTCTTCCCCTTGATCCTCTTGAGCCTCAAAGGGGCCACAAACACAATACCAACGAACAATTAGCACCCAAATTGCCTCGCAAGGTCGAGTTACCACTCGTTACCCGAGCTGGGTATCCCAACTCCCATAAGATAAGTTCAGTCAAGACAAAAATTCAACAATGTAACGTTACACATAAAGATCAAATCCATACTTCTCCTCCTCCATCATTTTTATAGAGTTTTTAAGTGATTTCTTTCCCAAATTTCCATTTAAATTCTTTTTCATTAATTTAATCAGAAAAAAACATCCCCCATACACATGTCACCCATCACCCTAGTTGCACTAGAAATTAAATTCATTATTTATTCAATTATTCCTATTTCCCTCACCCACCTAAAAGCATTCCTAAAAACATTCCTTTCTGTCCCAAAATTCCCTTACACATCTTAAATGACTCACGCCTTTACTAAATTCCTAGTTGAGTTCATAATTTGAAAGTTCTTAAAGGCGAGATTCTTTACTAAGTTAGACATTCAACTTTTTCCTTACGTTTCCCTTTTTCTTTATGTTTCCCCTTTTTCCTTTAGTTTCCTATTTATTTTAAGTTTCCCTCTTTTCCCTTTTTAACTAAAACTCAAATTGGCAAGTGTATAAAAACAACCATTTACCCCTTTTACTTTTTAATTAAAAATTAATTTAGCATATGTAGATAAAACAATCATTTCCCTTTTAAAATTTTAATCCCCCATTGTAATTTGATTTTAATAATTTAATTGAATTTCTTACCCCCGTCTTATTACATGTTTAATTACGATTATTATTTTTTTGATCACATGTGTGACTTAGACCTAGATTTTAATTTCACTGGGTTGAGTGACATTTTATTAGGGATTTTTTTTTTAAATCTTACTATCAAATCATTCGTTTTAAGGTCGACTAGGTTTATTCACTTACCTATTGAAATCACGATGTGCCCTTCAGGACACAGTAGGTGATCCAAGGGTTCCAATCTCCTTTTTCCATTTTGTTTGCGCGACGTGCCCTTTAGGACGCACTACGTGCTCCAAGGGTGCCACTCTCCTCTTTCTATTTTCCCTGCGCGATGTGCTCGTTAGGATGCACTACGTGCTCCAAGGGTGCCACTCACCTCTTGACTGACTTGGTAGACATCAAAAACCCCTGGAGTCAATACCTCGCTAGGTGATATTTTGGGAGACTAAAGACATATAAGGAATAAGGCCCCTACCTTATTGCGCACCCCTTAGAATCATCGTGAGAGACTGTCGCAGTCTACCCTCACAACATTGTGGGTCTTCTCGAACTAGATAATCGTTTACCTATAGTTTGAGCCATGACGAGAGTTCTAGTAGGTTGTGGTAGGGATGTTGTCCACACCTCTCCCTCAAAGTATTTGGTTGTCGCACATGACCCCTCTACTCCACATGTGAGTCTGGTCAGAAAACTATCGTTAACTTACATCATCAACAAATTATGTCAGCAATAATAATCAATTATCATAACATCTAATCAGATGTACATATGTCATATCAACAACAATCAAACCCCAATAGTCCACTCCCTAAATCGATCCAGAGTCCAAGGGGTTTCATCGATGCCTTTGTATCCTTGAGGTGCAAAGTCTCGCACAGTTAGGAGAACCCAGTCAATAGCACCTGTCTATGTCAATACAACAAAATAACATATCATCATATCAATAATACCTCATAATCATAATCAAATGACCAATAGTATAATAATCTGGATCACTTGCAAGCAAGTGTCCTCAAAGAATAAGTTTTCTCATTCTGCACAAGAGAGGGATGTTACAATAATCGTAGAACATCAACAATATAACATCAAGCAGGAAAGTACATAGTTGAAATACATATTTGAATACTGATACTGGAAAACAAATGGAACAACCATGTTCCACCCAACCATAGAAACAAAACATCCACAATCACTTTTCATGATCACCCCCCTAGCTTGACATGAATCCATAAGGGCAAACCGAGTCACACACCTTAACCACTATCACTTTCAACAATTCAGAATTTGTTTTTGCCTCCAACTAGATTTGTTCATAACAACAAAATTAGTTCTCATTCCTCAACATACTAAGAAGCATCCTGCCTCCCACATATGTTCTATTTACCTTGTGCCTAGGACATTCCATTCCTTCCCTCCTTGGGGAAATTCAAAGCTTTACAAATCCTTGATTTTTAGGGGTTGCTAGTGACAAAATTCAATTTATGACACTTGTAAAAATCATCTCTGAGTTAACTCAAACTTGTTCCCCACTCATGGAGTCATAGTCACCTATTTTTAACCTGGTTGTTCCATTTGTCTTTGAGCATTTAATTTCATAAAAATGTGTCTCATACATGTTTCCATCAAAAGAGGACAATTGAGAAATTCAAACTTTTTCCCAACAATCATAAAATAATAATTACATATTCCAAAATTCTAAATTCAGATTTTCCATAAATGGAAATTTATTTCTAAATTTGAATTTCCATAAATGGAAATTTATTACTAAATTCAACTTGGAATTTATTTTCTAACCATTTGAGGATATCAAAAAACTAATGGATGGTAAATTATGAATCAAATACTATAGTCTTAGCCTAATCAAATTTTCTAATTCATTTATAACTAAGCCAAACAATGTTGGTAAAGGAGGATATTCTTGTTTCACACCCGTACTATTATTCAAATTTTCTTATTTGATTAATGTTTTTTATTAATATTTTTCTTTTAGAATGTTTATTTATGAGAAACAAATACTTTCTCTCCATTCAATAATAATTGTTACTTTCTTAATGTTTTCTTCCTTGTTGAGAGTGAAATAACATAATAATAACGAAGTAGGCCCATAAAATAATAAGGATAGTAGCATAAGTTGTAAGTGTTGGAAGATTGGTTGTTGTCATTGATGTCAACCCTAGTCATGGGTTTTGGACCGCAAGATTGATAAAGGGATTTGGACATGAAGGACAATGCACATGCATATACAACAACCATGAACGGATAGTATACATCATGTTGTTTCCGGTGGTATGTACTACATCACATGGATTCTCATGGTCGAGGAGAAATGAATTTTTGAAGATGACAAAGTGAATTGAAGAAGGAAGTACATGTAGGCCCTGCAAATAATTAAAGAAAAGAATTACAAAATAACAAAGTGTCAGGTCGGCCCTAATGTTAAAAGGAAGTGACATAAATTGTATAAATAAACATCATTATACATTCATTTGACACAAGTCGAATTTCATAGGTAATAAAAAGATAAGAAGGCCAGATTTCAAGGGAGGATGAAGTCTTTTGGTGATGTGTTCTAAGGTATGTTATTTTCAGGTCATCTTACCATTTTTTCTATAACTTTGTTTCTAGAACGATTCATATGGTGAAATCGCTATGGTATTGAGAAGACATATCAAGGTACCTTTGGTAAAAAGTTCATCTTTTGATTCACTATAACTATGGAGATACACTCTATGGAAGATAGGGTTTGTGACCAGTCCTGAAGCTAGTCAATAAACATGTGTTTTGGGTAAAACAATCATAAATTTTTCATACATAATCCAAATGAAGTGGGACCACTTCCATTGGAAATATTATGGACTGTGGTTTCTCGTATGCTAGTTTCAGAATAAGATATTAAATATCAAGCACGGTGCATGCTGTACAAGTTGGGTCTTCTGAACAGACTAGAATTGAATAAAGTCTACCATTCTTTCTATAACCTCTTTTTGGGGAGGATTCAAGGAGTGAATATTGGAGGAGTTTCAGAGAATACATTGAGTAATATTATCTACAGGATCAGAGTACTCCAAGAATTGAAGAATTGTAGAAATTGAAGAAGTCTCATGGAGCATTATCAGGTTCTATGTGATGATTGGTTGATGATGATGAGTTAATGTAAAGTTTTATTATCTCTCATATATTTTTGGATGGAAGTAAGGGGCAAGGATGGAGAGTTCAACTCTCTCTTGATATTGGAGGATTGTATCTTCCTCTTATATGTTCCTCTACATTTGGAAGCTGTAGCTACCTTTGGAAGTCATTACTTCCCTTGAACAATAAAATATTGATTATTTCTCATATATTGTGCATGGTGTATTATGGTGTATTGGTGTAACTCTTATACTATTGTTCATTTCTCATTGGATATAGTTGAATGGTTTAAGTATAAGCTGAAAAATGTTTTAAATTGTACTTGATACTGATTCAACCCTCTCTCAGTGTCAACAATTGGTATCAGAGTGGGTTACCTTCAGTACAGTTTAACCACTGGAAGGAATATCCTATGTAGAAATGGAAGACAATATTCCAAATGGGATTCCACCATTTTATGGAAGCAATTTTGAATACTGGAAAAATAGAATGGAAACTTACTTGAAATCTCTTGGGGAAGATGTTTGGTTCTCAGTTGATTCAAGATATAATGCTTTGAAGAAACCAAAGAATGCAACTCAAAAGGAAGCAAAAAGTGTAACGATCCTCCTCGTTACGACGAGAAACCTCTTCAAAACAAGTGCAATTTTTTTTTTTTGTATGTGCATGTGTACAAGGTAACAAGACATTATACTCTACTATGCCACATGACGATGAATCATGACACATGCAACTATGATATCAACATAAAGGTATAAGATGCACATCAACATCTGCCAGTAATGAACAACAATCTACCGGTAAATAAATATGACTAACTACATGCCCGTCCTACCCTGCAATGGTTAAGACCTCCAAGACACATGAGCAATGCTCAAGCCTAGGTTCCCATCGATTTTAACCATTTAAGGTCTCAGGACTGGCGACTGTTCTGAGGAACATGGAGGTATCTATATCCCGTGTGATGCCATAAGACCAAGCCTACTAAGCCAAAGACAAAGACACAACCATCAATCACAGTCAACAAGGTTGTCTAAAATCCACAAAACTACAATAACCCTCACCATACTTGATAACCATTTTACGTTTTATGTTACGAAAATATTGTAATAAATTACAATTACTAACATTTTATTTATTGTTGAATAACCATAAAATTACAATGTCCTTTACCATACATGAAATCTGCGTTACCCTTTTTATTACTAACCCTTGCGATAAATTACAATTACACATATTTTATAAGTTTCCACCGTAAAATTCAATGACCTTACATGATAAAAACATTGCAAATAAACAATGAAGAGCTCGCATTCATAAGTTATCAAGGCTAGCATAGCAATCTTCCTATTGCAAGAACCTTACATTTTATAAGATATCAATCACAAGGAATTACAAGACATTCCCTAGACATAGCCATATCATCACTATCTATAGTAAAATAACATTCAACTAATTAACAAGGATTTTATATTTTATTTGTTATGAATAACAATGACACTACGGTAACATTACCATAACCTGACCATATCATCACTTTTACATTACAAAGATATTCAATTAAAAATAAGGAGTTTACATTTTATTTGTTATGATAATAATGACACTATGGTAACATTCCATGACCTAACCATGTCATCACCTTTACATTACAAAAATATTCAATTAAAAATAAGAAGTTTACATTTTATTTGTTATGATAATAAATGGAACTACAATGATAAGACCAACAAAAATATCCATATCGTTTCTTTTATTTTAAACAGTAATGCAATTTAAACTACAAGGGCCCTACAAGTTATTGGTCACAATTAACAAGAAATTTGATGACTCTTCCATAATAACCATACTCTTACGATTGATATTACAAAGACCATGCAATAGGAATATCCTTGACCTTACTTTTTAATGGTAACGATGAATGGCCTTACATTTTAACTTTACTCCAACAATATGTTTACATCCACAACAGGAACGTTTACCTATCCCAGCGTATAATACAGTCGCAAACAGTTACCCGTTTCTATCACAGCCTTGGGTTATCAAGACAACAAGGCTCGTGGCTATGAGTGCCTGTCAGAGCCCATTCTGGCAACCGACACGTGCATGCCATAATTCATGCATCTGATTGGCAGCCATCAATGGCAGTGGGAAGAGGAAGAATAAATAGGTTTTAAAGTTGTTGGCAATGTGTACGAGGTGGATGGGGGATGAAGGTTAACGAAGCATTTGTCAATGATGAAACCTCCATAGGCAATCAAAATCTGGGCCGTAGCAGAGAAGTCTTGTCCTGTGTAGTCGAATTAAAGGAACAATGATAGAAAAAAATATCGCTCCAGCAAAAATTGCGGAAGGAATATAATATTTTAAAGGTTTACAGTGGACAACCATGGGTGAAGCCAGGTACAATAACTAGGGCATAGAGTTCATAGTAATCAAGGTGAGGATTGGCATGCCCACCGCAGATGAACACTGGAAAATTTATCAACAAAAGAAAGAACGCAGAGGTTGAGTTGAAACACATGGGTCTTCTCTTCCCAGTCAGGGATGATTTTAAGGATGGAAATTTATTTTAAAATGTATAAACCTTGGCGAATCTTACTAATCCTTCATATGCCAACTGTAAATGATTGGTGATATTTTTGTAAAAGTATTCAAATTTATAAGGATTTTATATAGTTTTTATTAAATTTTGGTGATTTTTAAGGTAATATAATTTTATCCTATAGAATTTGGGCAAATAATTTTTAAAATAGCGAATCTCATTTTTGGAAAAACCATGGAAAATTAGCCCATGAGCGAAATTTATCCCCTAAAATCATCCCTGTTCCTAGTTCGCCAAGAGACAGACATCAAATTTGCAGAAATTATGGGGTCTAGTTGCGTGGGTATCCTCCACGAAACGCACCAGAACAAAACAAAAATTAGGGATGCACAGAGCGCACCTTACATAATGCATAGGTTAAGGGCTCGCTGTGTACCCACAACGAAAGCGCAGTCAGCTAGTGAAAAGATAGGGCCACACGGTAAAAAGAAAATTCAAGCTACCTGGTTAAAATGTATCCAGCTGTAACAACGACAATGAGCGTGAATTCACTCTACCAGTTTAATAAAAAAATGGAACCGCTAGCCTGAGGGGTTCGCTGTCTTAAGTTCAAGACGTTAAAGAAAGGCATTCAACTGGTTTTCAAACGTTAGTCAACGCTGTCGGCCTTCGATACCTGAAAAGGGGGTTCAAAGATAGTCTAATCTTATTGACCGGTGAAGATTCGCGAACTGCGTAATTTCAATGTTAGCATGCCTTCAATGGAATGAAAAAGAAAAAAATTTGTTGACAAAAGGGACGTTGATCTGTAACATTTCAGTGCCCAAGTTAAGGAAACACAGTCAAGCGGGGATTTCATCGCCATTCCCCAGTGCCGACAGGCAGGGGTTCCAATACAACACAGACCAGAATGCATGTAGGCAGCTAAAGGAGTGCGTGAAGGCTCTCGATAAAAGCATACATTAACACCAAGCAGAGATAAAACACACAGAAAAAAGGCCATCAACAGTCACAGAGTTAAGGGGCGAAGGAAGTAATGCAACACAGTCAAGAGAAAAATAAAAACAACACAGAAGAAGCATACAAAATCGTTATCCCTTAAACATTAAAAATCACAGAGATGGAATGAGAATCTCGGCCTTGACCGAGAAGTACAAAAGTTGCACTAGAGAAAAGGGCATACGATCATTAAACAGGTGTGGGCAGCGCGTAGACGCTTCAGAAAAAGAACTTACACACCACTTAAAATCATCCAAAATTATTACTAAAGGATGCAACTAAACTACCTCTAAGTTGGCTTAGAAGTCTAATAACTAAGTAAAACTACTATCCAACTCAGCACCACTTTCGACATCAAGAGAATTCATATACCAACAATCTAACAATTTTTTCTTTTATTCTTAAACCAACAACGCACTTGCGTACTTGTGACCGATGGTGAACAACCTGAATACGCTATCCCGCACTCGAGCTCCGTGCTGCTCCTGCTCACCGATCGCTGAGACCTCACCGGTACCTCCCAGCCAAGGCTAGGGGTACTCTGCTTCCCCCATAGCCCCCCAAGATGCAAAGGGGCGACACACTATCCATATGGAACATCTAGCTTCCCATCTCGCCTCGCAAGGCCGAGCTACCACTCCTATCCGAGCTGAGAAATCCCAACTCCCCACAAGTAATAAGTCAAGTCACAATTCCGGCAGTGTAACATTACACTAACAGCCGATCCCCTTCTTCCTCCTCTTCCCTTTCTTTTATAGATTTTTTAGAACCTCCAACTTTCCCTAAATCACATTTAAACTAAGTTTTAATAAAAATATTCTAAATATTCTCCTTCGCACAAGTGTCGCCCATCCCCCTCTTTCCTCCAATAATTATTTTCTTTAAATTTCTTAATTGTCTCATTTCCCTCACCCACCTAGAGTTTCTCCTAAATTTACTCCTAGGTGTTCCTAGATCCCCTTCCATGTTTTAAATACTTTCCCTAAAATGATGTTGCTAAATTAGCTCAAATTAGAAGGTTCTTTATTGTCGAATCCTTACTATGTTGACCTTGCTTTTTACCACATGTCCCCTTCTTTTCTTTATTATGTTTCCTCCAATTTTTAGTTTCCTAAATTTTATTTTTCCGTTCTCTTCCCTTTGAATAAATCCAAAATGGAAGTTGGGCTATTTAATATTTTCCCTTTATTATTAATTTAATATCCTTTTATACTTTCCCAAGTTAAGAACTAATTTCTTCTTTGCAATTTTTAAATCCTCTAGTTTTAATTAAATTCTTACTCTCTTCATTTACCCCAAGAATTTTTTGACGACTAAAGTATTACTTAAGTGGTTTTTAGTTAAAATTCTTATTTTTATTTTTATGCATCTTTTCTTAAGGGTAAAAAATTTTTTATAGATTCTGAACGGGGCGACAATTATTTAGGGAAGTTGTTTAAGAATTTATTAATTTGTTAAAGTATTAGGGCCATCTAGGTTTGTTCCTTCATCAACATCAATGCGACGTGCCCTTCAGGGCACCACGTGCTCCAAGGGTGCCACTGGCCTCGTTCGTTTCTTTTGCGCAACGTGCCCTTCAGAATGCACCACGTGCTCCAAGGGTGCCACTCGCTTCTTGTGTTTCTTTTGCATGACATGCCCTTCAGGATGCACCACGTGCTCCAAGGGTGCCACTCGCCAACTTGACTGATTGGTAGACATCAATAACCCCTGGAGTCAACACTTCGCCAGGTGAACTTGTGGGAGACTAAGGGCTCTAAGGAATAAGGACCCCACCTTATTGCGCGCCCCTTAGAATCATCATGAGTGATTTTCGCAGTCCGCCCTTACGGCATTGTGGATCCTCTCGAACTAGGTAATTGTTAACCTACAGTTCGAGCCATGACAGGAGTGCTAGTAGGATGTGGCAGGGTTTTTGTCCACACCTCTCCCTCAACCTCTCTGGAAATCGTGTGTGGCCCCTTTACTCCATATGTGAGTCTGGTTGGCAAGCTATCGTCAGCCTCCATCATCAACAATCATGTCAGAACATTTCCACATCATATCATCAAATCAATGAAATATCACAGTAAATAAATCAACCCAAATAGCACACTCCCTGACTCAATCCAGAGTCCAAGGGGTTCCATCAATGCCTCTGCATCCTCAAGGTCCAAAACCTTGCACACTCAATAAAACTAAGTCAATAGCACCTGTCTATGTCAAAGCAGTAAAACATCATGTCATCTATCATAACGCATCATAAACAAGGACAAGATTTTTAATATCATAATAGTCTAGATCACTTGCGAGCAAGTCTCCTCAAAGAATAAGTTTTCTCAGTGCGCCAAAGTGGGATGTTACATACACCCCCTCTTGGTCTAAAATTCATCCCGAAGTTTCATAGTATAAATGCCAAAATAAATGTATCACTGTATCATAAGTCTATCTATCAAAAAAAAATGGAAATTGTTGGCGCATATCATATGCGTCCTCCCAGGTCGCAGAGTGCAGACTATAATTGTCCCACTGGACCTTGACCTGATCAACCATTTGACGTCACAACTGTCGAATGCAATGATCTAAGATGTGGACCGGCTCAGCCATGAGCGCTCCCTCATCTGATACCTTCAAGTAAATCATGTCAATCCCATGTGTAGGATCACTAATATAATGTCTCAAAATAGATACATGAAAAACATTGTGCATATGCCTCAAAGAATCAGGCAAGGCTAGTCGATAGGCCACAGGCCCCTTTCTCTTCACAATCTTGAAAGGTCCGATGAACCTAGGAGAGATTTTATCTCCCTTTCCAAACTTGATCGAACTCTTATGCAGTTTAACTCGCAAGAAGACTCGATCGCCGACCTCATAACTACGGTCGACTCGATGCGCATCGGCATAACTCTTTTGTCGATCCTGCACTTCTTTAATCCTTTGTCTTATGGTTTTCATTTTCTCTTCCATTTCTTGGATTGCTTCTGATCCTAATAGGACCCTATCCTCAAGCTGATCCCAACTCAAGGGCGCCCAACATAGTCGCCCTTAAAGAATCTCGAAAGGCGCCATCTTAATGGTGCTCTGGTAACTGTTGTTGTAAGCGAACTCTACTAGTGGCAAGAATTCTTCCTAATGATTTTGTTGGTCCATCACGTACATGCGTAACATGTCTTCCAAGGTTTAGTTCGTTTGTTCTATCTGTCCTTCAGTCTCTGGGTGATACGTAGTACTAAAGTTAAGTTGGCTTCCCAAGGCCTCTTGGAAACTCGTCCAAAATCATCTAGTAAACACCGATCCTCGATCGGATATAATCCTCTTAGGCATGCCATGCAACTTCGCAATCTCACTGATGAAAAATCTAGCTATGTTAGGTGCCTGACATGTCATACGCACAAGAATAATGTGAGCACTCTTCGTCAGAGTGTCTATCACTACAAAAATTGAGTCGTGTCTCCTTGCCGTCAGTGGCAATCCAACAATAAAATCCATCGAAATAACTTTCCATTTCGATTCTGGAATGGAATGTGGTTGTAGTAATCTTATTGGGTGTCTATGTTCAACCTTTACCTGTTGACACTCCAGACACCTAGCCACATAGTTAACTATGTCGGCCTTCATTCCCCTCCAGAAGAATAAGGGTTTAAGATCTGCCCTCATCTTTGTAACTCCCGGGTGCACCATGTAAACTGCTCTATCATCCTCGCTCAGGATCAACATCCTCAACTCATCGTTTGGCGGTACGTAAATCCGACTTCTAAACCTCAATAACCCATCACTATCAAATGAAAATCCCTCTTATCGTGGTACCATGATGGTGTTTTGTCCGATAAAACCCTTGACCTCATTGTACCAGTCATCATCACGCTGTAAAGTGAGAATCTTCTCATGTAGATTCGTCTGAAGAGGCAACACCGAAAAGATGCGTGACCTCCGACTCAAAGCATCTGCCACTCGGTTCACAGTTCCCTTTTTGTAGGTAATCTCAAAGTCGTACTCGCTAAGCAATTCCGACCAACGTCGTTGTCGTGCGTTCAAGTCGCTTTGCGTAAAAATGTGTTGTAGTCCACAATGATCAATATTTAGTTCAAATTTTCATCCAACAAGGTAGTGTCTCCAAACCTTCAAGGCATATACGATGGCTAATAACTTCAAATTGTGCATCGCGTAGTTTTCCTCATGCCTTCTCAGTTTCCTCTAAATGTAAGGAATCACTCGTCCGTCTTGCATCAAGACTCCACCTAAACCTTCCTTGGATGTGTCTGTGCATACCAAGAAGTCTACATCCATGTCAGGTACCTTTAGTATCGGCGTTGTGGTCAACAAATCTTTAAGCCTCTGAAATGCTTATGTGCATTTCTCGGTCCAAACAAACTTCTTGTTTTCCTTCTGTAATTCCGTGATCAGATTTGCTATCTTTGAAAATCCCTTGATAAACCATCAATAGTATCCTACTAAACCCATAAAACTACACACTTTTGTGACATTCGTCGGTGTAGGCCATTCCATAATAGCCTCAACGTTGGTTGGATCCACGGTGATACCTTTGTCGGAGATGACATGCCCTAAGTATTGAATCCTCGATTGATAAAAAGAGAATTTGGACAACTTCCCATACAATTTGTTCTCTCGTAGACACTGTAGTACCAAGTGCAAGTGCTCGTCATGATCCTCCATCGTCCGAGAGTATATCAAAATATCGTCAATGAATACTTGGACGAACTTGTCCAAATACTCGTGGAACACCCCGTTCATCAAAATCATGAATACCCCTGGGGTGTATGTCAATCCAAATGGTAAAACAGTAAACTCGTAATGTCTAAATCTTGTCTTAAAGGCGGTCTTAGGGACGTCATCCTCCTTGATCCATAACTGGTGATACCCTGATCGCAAATCAATCTTGGAGAACACCGTCGCACCCTTCATTTGATCAAACAAATCATCAATTCTTGGTAAGGGATACTGATTCGTAATCGTAGCCTTGTCCAATTGACGATAGTCAATGAAAATCCTCCAAGATCCGTCCTTCTTTCATATAAAAATGACAGGTGCTCCCCACGGTGACACACTAGGATGTATCAGTCTGAGGTCCAACAACTTCTTTAGTTGAATTTTCAACTCTTGCAACTCTGGGGTCGACATCTTATAAGGCATCCTTGCTATCGGTTTTGTCCCCGGTTTTAGGTCGATGGTAAACTCCAATTCCCTTTCTAGCGACATCCTCGGTAACTCCTTCGGGAACATGTCCGCAAACTCTCTCACCACCGGAAGGTGTTCTATACCTTCCACTACTCCCTTCTCATTTAGCGCAAGGATCGCATAAAGCTTACACCCCTTGCGCATACTCTTATGTAACTGTAAGGAAGAGACGAACCTCAGGGAAACTCCCTGGTTCCATCCTACAATCACACATCTCTGTCCTTCATTATCAACCATGCTCAACTATTTCGTCTTACAGTTGAGTATCGCTTCATGCGATTCCAACCAATCCATACCAATCACGACATCATAAGATCCTAATATTGTGAGGTACAAGTTGACCCTCGTGACAAACTCTCCTAGGTTAAGGGCGTCAGCGCCCTGGCCTCATCTCTGTCCAAGTGGCTGATCAGTGCCTCAGACATGCACTGAAAAGATCTCATCATCCTGACCATGTTGTCAACTGCTATCTTCTCCTATCCGAAAACCCGCTTGCCTCCCTGGGGGTTAGACCCCTCAGGCGTGGATGCTACTAGAGGCATCAAGCCTCCTCCCCTAGCACCATGTCATCTGCCTCCGCGGCATCCTCTAAACATTTTCACCTGCACGCACACAATCAACTCGATCAACAACAATATAATTAAATCAAATCATTTCACGAAAGTTGTAGAGAATCCCAAGTCGCGGTTTGAACCTCGCTCTGATACCATATGTAATGATCCTCCTCGTTACGATGAGAAACCTCTTCAAAACAAGTGCAATTTTTATTTTTTTTGTATGTGCGCATGCACAAGGTAACAAAACATTATACTCTGCTCCGCCACATGATGACGAATCATGACACATGGAACTATGATATCAACATAAAGGTCTAAGATGCACATCAACATCTACCAGTAATGAACAACAATCGACTGGTAAATAAATAGGACTAACTACCCACCTATCCTACCCTGCAATGGTTAGGACCTCCAAGACACATGAGCAACGCTCAAGCCCAGGTTCCCATCGATTTTAACCATTTAAGGTCTCAGGACTGGCGACTGTTCTAAGGAACATGGAGGTTTCTATATCCCACCCGATTCCATAAGACCAAGCCTACTAAGCCAAAGACAAAGACACAACCATCACTCGCAGTCAACAAGGTTGTCTAAAAACAATAAAACTACAATAACCCTCACCATACCTGATAACCATTTTACGTTTTATGTTACGAAAATCTTGCAATAAATTACAATTACTAACATTTTATTTATTGTCGAATAACCATAAAATTACAATGTCCTTTACCATACGTGAAATCCACGTTACCCTTTTTATTACTAACCCTTGTGATAAATTACAATTACACATATTTTATAAGTTTCCACCGTAAAATTCAATGACCTTACATGATAAAAACATTGCAAATAAACAATGAAGAGCTCGCATTCATAAGTTATCAAGGCTAGCATAGCAATCTTCCTATTGCAAGAACCTTACATTTTATAAGATATCAATCACAAGGAATTACAAGACATTCCCTAGACATAACAATATCATCACTATCTATAGTAAAATAACATTCAACTAATTAACAAGAATTTTATATTTTATTCGTTATGAATAACAATGACACTACGATAACATTACCATAACCTAACCATATCATCACTTTTACATTACAAAGATATTCAATTAAAAATAAGGAGTTTACATTTTATTTGTTATGATAACAATGACACTATGGTAACATTCCATGACCTAACCATATCATCACCTTTACATTACAAAAATATTCAATTAAAAATAAGGAGTTTACATTTTATTTGTTATGCTAATAAATGGAACTACAATGATGAGACCAACAAAAATAGCCATATCGTTTCTTTTATTTTAAACAATAATGCAATTTAAAATACAAGGGCCCTACAAGTTATTGGTCACAATTAACAAGAAATTTGATGACTCTTCCATAATAACCATACTCTTATGATTGATATTACAAATACCATGCAATAGGAATATCCTTGTCCTTACTTTTTAATGGTAACAATGAATGGCCTTACATTTTAACTTTACTCCAACAATACGTTTACAGTCACAACAATTACGTTTACCTATCCCACCGTATAATACAGTCGCAAATAGTTACTCATTTCTATCACAGCCTTGGGTTATCAAGACAACAAGGCTCACGGCTATGAGTGCCTGTCAAAGCCATTTCGGCAAATGACGTGCGCATGCCATAATTCATGCATCTGGTTGGCAACGATCAATGGCAGTGGGCAGAGGCAGAATAAATAAGTTTAAAAGTTGTCGGCGATGTGTACGAGTTGGATGGGGGATGAAGGTTAACAAAGCATTCGTCAATGATGAAATCGCCATAGGCAATCAAAATCTGGGCCGTAGCAGAGAAGTCATGTCCTGTGCAGGCGAATTAAAGGAATGGTGATAGAAAAAAATATCTCTCTAGCAAAAATTGAGGAAGGAAAATAAGATTTTAAAGGTTTACAGTGGACAACCATGGGTGAAGCCAGGTATAATAACCAGGGCGCAGAGTTCACAGTAATCAAGGTGAGGATTGGCACGCCCACCATAGATGAACACTGGCAAAGGAATCAACAAAAGAAAGAACAAAGAGGTTGAGTTGAAACGCGTGGGTCTTCTCTTCCCAGTTCGCCAAGAGACATACATCAAATTTGCAGAGGTTATGGGGTCTAGCTGCGTGGGTATCCTCCACGAAATGCACCAGAACAAAACAAAAATTAGGGATGCACAGAGCGCACCTTCCATAATGCATAGGTTAAGGGCCCGTTCTGTACCCACGATGAAAGCGCAACCAGCCAGTGACAAGCTAGGGCTGCACAGTAAAAAGAAAATTCAAGATACCTGGTTAAAACATATTCGGTTGTAACAACAACCATGAGCGTGAATTCACTCTACCAGTTTAATCGAAAATGGAATCGCTAGCCTGAGGGTTTCACTGTCTTAAGTTCAAGACATTAAAGGAAGGAATTCAACTGGTTTTCAAACTTTAGTCAATGTTGTCGGCTTTCGAGACCTGAAAAGGGGGTTCAAAGATAGTCTAATCTTATTGATCGGTGAAGATTCACGAACTGCATAATTTCAATGTTAGCACGCCTTCAATGGAATGAAAAAGAAAAAATTTTGTTGAGAAAAGGGATGCTGATCTGTAACATTTCAGTGCCCAATTTAAGGAAACACAGTCAAGCGGGGATTTCATCGCCATTCCCCAGCGCCGACAGGCAGGGGTTCCATTACAACGTAGACCAGAATGCATGTAGGCAGCTAAAGGAGTGTATGAAGGCTCTAGATAAAAGCGTACATTAATACCGAGCAGAGATAAAACATGCAAACAAAAGGCCATTGACAATCACAGAGTTAAGGGGTGAAGGAAGTAATGCAACACAGTCAAGAGAAAAAGAAAAACAATGCATAAGAAGCATACAAAATCGTTATCCCTTAAACATTAAAAATCGTAGAGATGGAATGAGAATCTCTGCCTTGATCGAGAAGTACAAAAGTTGAGCTACAGAAAAGGGCATACGATCATTAAACAGGTGTGGGCAGTGGGTAGACGCTTTAGAAAAAGAACTTACACGCCACTTAAACTCATCCTAAATTATTACTGAAGGATGCAACTAAACTACCTCTAAGTTGGCTTAGAAGTCTAATAACTAAGTAAAACTACTATCCAACTCAACACCACTTTCGTCATCAAGAGAATTCATATACAAAAGATTTAACAAATTTTTCTTTTATTCTTAAACCAATAACGCACTTGCGTACTTGTGACCGACGGTGAACAACCTGAAGACGCTATCCTGCACTCGAGCTCCATTCCGCTCCCGCTCGCCGACCATCAAGACCTCACCGGTACCTCCCCGCCAATGCTAGGGGTACTCTGCTTCCCCTGTAGCCCCCCGAGCCGCAAAGGGGCCACACACTATCCATATGGAATGTCTAGCTTCCCAGCTCGCCTCGCAAGGCCGAGCTACCACTCCTATCCGAGCTGAGAAATCCCAACTCCCCACAAGTAATCAGTCAAGTCACAATTCCGATAGCGTAATGTTGCGCTAACAGACAATCCCCTTATTCCTCCTCTTCCCTTTCTTTTATAGAGTTTTTAGAACCTCCAACTTTCCCTGAATCACATTTAAATTAAGTTTTAATAAAAATATTCTAAATATTCTCCTTCGCACAAGTGTCATCCATCCCCCTCTTTCCTCCAATAATTATTTTCTTTAAATTTCTTAATTGTCTCATTTCCCTCACCCACCTAGATTTGCTCCTAAATTTACTCCTAGGTGTTCCTAGATTCCCTTACATGTTTTAAATACTTTCCCTAAAATGATGTTGCTAAATTAGCTCAAATTACAAGGTTCTTTATTGTCAAATCCTTACTATGTTGACCTTGCTTTTTACCATATGTCCCCTTCTTTCCTTTATTATGTTTCCTCCAATTTTTAGTTTCCTAAATTTTATTTCCCCCTTCTTTCCCCTTTTAATAAAGCCAAAATGGCAATTGCGCTATTTAATCTTTTCCCTTTATTATTAATTTAATATCCTTTTATACTTTCCCAAGTTAAGAATTAATTTCTTCTTTGCAATTTTTAAATCCTCTAGTTTTAATTAAATTCTTACTCTCTTCATTTACCCTAAGAATATTTTGACGACTAAACTATTACTTAAGTGGGTTTTGGTTTAAATTTTTATTTTTATTTTTATAGGGTCTTTTCTTAAGGTTAAACAAAATTTTACCCTAGATAAGTTTTAGACTTAGATTTAGATTCTGAACGGGCCGACAATTATTTAGGGAAGTTGTTTAATAATTTCTTAATGTGTTAAAGTCTTAGGGATATCTAGGTTTGTTCCTTCATCAACATCAATGCGACGTGCCCTTCAGGACGCACCACGTGCTCCAAGGGTGCCACTCGCCTCGTTCGTTTATTTTGCGCGACGTGCCCTTCAGGATGCACCACTTGCTCCAAGGGTGCCACTCACTTCTTGTGTTTCTTTTGCATGACATGCCCTTCAAGATGCACCACGTTCTCCAAGGGTGCCACTCACCAACTTGACTGATTGGTAGACATCAATAACCCCTAGACTCAACACTTCGCCAAGTGAACCTGTGGGAGACTAAGGGCTCTAAGGAATAAGGCCCCCGCCTTATTGCATGCCCCTTAGAATCATCATGAGCGACTGTTGCAGTCTGCCCTCATGGCATCGTGGATCCTCTTGAACTAGGTAATCGTTAACCTACAGTTTGATCCACGACGGGAGTGCTAGTAGGTTGTGGAAGGGCTACTGTCCACACCTCTCCCTCAACCTCTCTGGAAATCCTGTGTGGCCCCTTTACTCCATATGTGAGTCTGGTCAGCAAGCTATCGTTAGCCTGCATCTTCAACAATCATGTTAGAACATGTCCACATCATATCTTCAAATCAATGAAATATCACAGTAAATAAATCAACCCAAATAGCACACTCCCTGACTCAATCCGGAGTCCAAGGGGTTCCATCGATGCCTCTGCATCCTCAAGGTCCAAAACCCTGCACACTCAATAAAACTAAGTCAATAGCACATGTCTATATCAAAGAAGTAAAACATCATGTCATCTATCATAATGCATCATAATCAAGGACAAGAGTTTTAATATCATAATAGTCCAGATCACTTGCGAGCAAGTGTCCTCAAAGAATAAGTTTTCTCAGTGCAGCAGAGTGAGATGTTACAAAAAGGAACAACAAACTAGCAATAGATACCATACTGGATGGATTGACAGATTCAATGAAATCCAACGTGGGATCATCTACATCAGCAAAAGAGATTTGGGACAAGCTACAAGACCTTTATGCAAGGTAAGAAGCAGAAGAAGAAGAAGAAGTTTAATAAGATTACAACATCTCAGATTTCAAATAAGAAAATAGAGGTCAGTTCTTTTGCTTTAATTGTGAAGGAGTAGGACATGTTTAATTTGAATTTCCTCATCCAAGGATTGAAAGAGATGACAATGAAGAAGAAGAAAATCATAAAGTAAAAATGATTCAACAAGAAGATGAGAATCTTAAAAAGTTGAAGCATGTTGAGATTGAAAATAGCAATCTCAAAGACACACGTAGAAAACTAAGAAGTGAATTGGTTAGTTGTGAAAAGACAACTGTAATCTTGAAGAAACAATTAGAAGACTTTGGGAAACTAAGAGAAGAAACCATTTCCTTGAAAACTCTACTTGAAGAAGAAATAAGAATAGGAGAAGTAAGAAATGTCCAAATAAAGAAGAAAGAAGAAGATTGTGAGAAACTTGAACAAAAAGTTGTCTCATTGAGGAAGAGCCTAAGAAACTCTCAAGTGCCAAAAGACTTAACACATCTTGGATGCATGGGTGAAACTTCATACAAAGAAGATGCAAATACCAACAAGAAGGTTGAAGAAAGAGCTACACAGACAGTTGATGAGAAGTGGACCAGTATACCAGAAAGAAGGAATGATTACAAAAGAGATGAATATCCAAGAAGACCTCCTACCTTCAGGAATCAAACAAGCTTCAATTAGTATGAAGGAAACTATAGAAGAATAGATCATGAACCCATATGGACTACATTACAGAGAAGCCCACTTACTCCAAGGTATCAAAATTTCTTTCTTGGTCATTGTTATACATGCAAAAATTTTGGACATAAGGCAATTAATTGCATAATCAATGAAAGAAACAAATACTCAAGAAACATGAATGGTGTAAACAAAAGATATTGAAATAATTGTGAATTTGTCGACATAAGTTATAATTCATTTTACCCGTTGATGGAAAAAATATTGTATGCTACAAATGCAAATATCTTGGTCACAAAACATGAGATTGCAGGTATTTGAGGCTTCACACCAGGAGGGTGTGACAGAATACTGCGGGTTCTGATAGTCGTGCACGGAGGATGCATTTCTGAAAACTGTGGGTTCAGACGAAGGCGTGCTGCGGTACAGGAACTGGAGTCAACAGCTCGAGAGGAAGACCTCAAGGTTGTTGAATACCTTGGAGGTAAGGCTGTGTGGGAGAAGACACAGTTGCAGATAGAATCTCTGAGGAGTTCTGTGAAGCTCTGCCAAGTGGGCATTGAGTAGAGGCACAGGGTGTTGAAGGAGAACTCTGTTGTGAGTTCAAACATAGGAAGCAAAATCACTGAGGATTCTGAGAGCTCTGCCAAGTGGGCATTGAGCAGGTGCATAGGGTGCGCAGAAGGAGGACAGAACTGATAGAAGTTCTGGAAGAATATACTCTGCCAGGTGGGCATCGAGTAAGTGTGCAGATAGGCACAGAGGAGAAGAGAATTCTTTTGAGTTCTGTGATTTGGAGGAAGAATCCATTGGAGGATCTTCACAGGGTTGCTGAACACCCTGGTAGGCTCAGCAAGGGGTTGCTTGAGGCAGAGGATAGCCAGGAGGGCATCCAAACATTCTCCATCTGTGGGAGAAGGAAGAAAGATAAAATCCCTTAGGGGTCTGAGTGGTGAGAATCTCAGGAGAGGTAGCACTTTGCGTGCGTGAATACCCTGCAGAGGCGTAGAAGTCAGAGAATCCTTTGAGGATTCGGGAGTAAAATCTCAGGAGGAACAATGTTTTTACATGCGCTGGCGAAAATTCATAGTGAGGAGTTCGCAGAGGTGAAAGGGAGCAAAGGTTGAGGCCTTTGGCTTTCGAAATTCTCCCAGGACTGGGAAGAAAAAGTGCGGAAGCTCAGGAGAGCACAACAACCATCAGATCGGACGGAGGAAGAGATCTGGACCGTAGGTTTTCACATCTAGGAAGCAGCAGGAGGAACACATAGGAAGAACAGATCTAGACCGTTGGATCTTGGTCCAATTACCCGTTAGTCGTCAGATCGGATAGGAGTTGCACGAGGTTTACCATCAGGAATAGCCGAGGTGAAAGTCTTGAAGGGCATTTGGGCATCAGGATATAGGCACTCGGGATATCGGAGGTCTTGAGGTCGAGAAAGCCGGGACATTTCAAGTTTTGAAATAGCAAAAGAATCACAGTCATCCGTGTGAGGAAGGACGTGTGTCGCGTGATCATCCCTTTCGGAGATCCGGGCACTGGATCGTAGAGGTGAGTATCGAAGGCATCGGGATATCGACGTTCATGAAGTGGAGAGTCTCGAGGGCAGGAGATCGGGAATATCCATGGTAAAGGTCCCGGGAAGGATCAGAACCATCCATCTGAGGAAACATGTGGCGGATATCTAAAGAGAGTCAAGGATCGACGTTTCGGAGGTAGGATACTCTTGTACTTCGAAATCGCGAAGTTCGAAACCCCGACCAGAAAGGAGGAAGCGCCGTTGAGAGGCCAACTGTCAATACATCGGTATATTGGAGATCGACATTTCGTGAGTCTTGAGGACGAGACATCCAGGACACTTGAAGTCGCGAACAACAAGAGGAGATCAAGAACGTCCATCTTGAGGGGATGTGTGGCAGGAGCAAGGCCTTCGGAAGAGGAGACCCAATAGGAGAGCCACATCGGGAGATCACGCATCGGGATATCGAGAATCCCGTGGGAACAAGTTTTATGCATTTCGACATTGCGATGTCCAAACCTCGACGAGAGGTAAGACTGCAGTCACGAGGATAATGGTCATAGGGGCCAAGAGCTTAGACAGGGGGGCTAACGCGTAAAAGGTGCGATGGTGAATTTAATCATTAGAGATCGGGAGATCGCAGGGACAGATGTTCGTGACATAGAGGATCGCGAAGCCCCAAATCCTGACAAAGACATAAGGCTGCGGTCATATGAGAAGCGGTCACATGGACCAGGGCATAGCCAGGAGGGGCTAAGGTCGGAAGGGAGCACATCAGTGAATCAAAGTTTGCAAGATCAAGAGGACAAGAACTCTTGACATCAAGAGTTGCGAAACCCCGAAACCCAAAACTGAGTCAGGGAAGGTCATGGTTAAGTGCGGAAAATCCGTGTGGGTGAATTAAGGACTTGTGGATTGGGTTTTCATCAGAGATTCCAGGAAGGAATCAGAAGAGCTAATTCGGCTCGCATGAAATGATAACGATCATGTGAGCATACGTAGAGCGCAAGTTTCACGTCTGCATCACATATCAAGGTACGTCTGGTAAAAAGTTGAGCTCTTGATTCACTATAATTATGGAGATACACTCTATGGAAGATAGGGTTTGTGACCAGTCCTGAAGCTAGTCAATAAACAAGTGTTCTAGGTAAAACTCTCATAACGTTTTCATACAGAATCCTAATGAAGTGCGACCACTCCCATTGGATATTGTACGGACTATAGTTTCCTGTGTGCGAGTTTCAGAATCAGATGTTAAATATTGAGTGCGAGGCATGCTGTACAAGTTGGGTCTTCTAAACAGACCAGAATTGAATAAAGTCTACCATTCTTTCTATAACCTCTTTTTGGGGAGGATTCAAGTAGTGAAAATTGGAGGAGTTTCAGAGAATACATTGAGTAATATTATCTATAGGATCAAATTACTCCAAAAATTGAAGATTTTCAGAAATTGAAGACGTCTCAGGAAGCATTATCAAGTTCTATGTGATGATTGGTTGATGGTGATGATTTAATGTAAAGTTTGATTATCTCTCATATATTCTTGGGTGGAAGGAAGGGGCAAGGATGGAGAGTTCAACTCTCTCTTGATATTGGAGGATTGTATCTTCCACTTGGAGGTTTATCCCTCCCTCTACATTTGGAAGTTGTAGCTACCTTTGGAAGTCAGTACTTCCCTTGAGCAATAAACTATTGATTATTTCTCATATATTGTGCATGGTGTATTATGGTGTATTGGTGTAACTCTTATACTATTGTTCATTCCTCATTGGATATAGTTGAATGGTTTAAGTATAAGTTGAAAAAGGTTTTAAATTGCACTTGATACTGATTCACCCCACTCTCAGTATCAACAGTAAGAACTCCAAAAAAACCTTAATAAACCCTTACTTAGGATTAAACCATTCATCTCTGCAGGTAGGACCATAACGAAGAAGTAAACCTTCATTCTTTGCCTACCTTTAGGTCAGTATCAAGTCAACCCTCCATCACCACAGGAAGGTATGAACCTAAATATTGACGATCAGTGAGTTGAGGAAGGTAAGGATACTTCGTTCTAGTAAGGATGTCTAAAAGAGATCGATTTTCTAAAAAGAGTGTTGGGCACTTCCTTCAACTACGATGGATGAAATTTCATTAAATTTTACTTGTTTGATGGAAAAACATAGCTTGAAAATGCCCAATACACTCTGTATATTCCTTCCTTGTTGAGAGAGATATAACACAACAATCTAGCAGTGGTGTTTTGACTTATAAATTAATTGTGCCCTAGGATTGAGAACATTCCATGCAGACAACGAGCCACTCAACGTTGGCAAGGTTATATCAATATTGCAACTTGAGGGTCAACTAGTGATGACCTTTTAATAGGGTATGCAAACTTTCAAGTGAAAAAAATAAAATGTTTAAATGGAATATGAAGTGAAAAAAATCAAATGCTTAAATCGAATTGACACATACATGGAGAAATTGACTATTGTGTATGCCCGACAAAATTTGACATGGAATAAAAAATAAACATAGATGCCGACAATTAACACAAGTGTTATATAAAGGTCTCCACATGTTCTACATATGTCTCCAACAATTAGAGGATGATAAGCTTTCGACCATAAAATTATTTTATTGAGCCACCACAACATTCTAGAATTCAACTTGTGACTAGTTTTGAAAAATTAAAAATAAAAAATACTTAGGATCAATAAAACAAAAAAATCAATAAAAATTTAAATGCTAAAGATACTCCTATCAATGGTAAAGATACTAGTGAAAAATGAATTTGGATCTTAAATGATAAAATTATTGTATTAAACCACCACAACAATCTAGAATTCCACTTATCCCTAGTAATATGAAATTAAAAATTAAAAATGCTGAGAGAAATCAATAAAACTTTAAAATGTAAATGCTAAAGATACTCGTGAAAAATGGGTTTGGGTCGTAAATGATAACATGAAAATGAAGAATGATTGAAATTGTAAAGGATTTCATCAATCATCATCACCAACATAGAATAAAACAAAGCTAATTCATTTTTTATTTTAAAATATTTTTTATTTTTATTTTTAATATATTATCATAAACATGTTGGTTGCTACAATTGAAGGTGTATAAGCAAGTAGAAACCAATATAGAATAAAAAACTCAAAGTTATCTAATTTTTTTAGTAACTAAATTTTTATTTTAAATTTTAAATTTTAAAAAATTAGAAGATTTTTCATCATGGTCATATTATATTTGTATCTAATATAAATCTAATGGTAAAGAATATGTGTTTCTTAGACTTTACCAATCAAATCGCTAAGCGAATACACCAATTTGATGTGCTAACTTAGCCATAACTTTAAAAATAGATTTTTAGTATTATTAATATTAAATTAAGATAATATTATTATTATTAAAAATTATGTTATATTAATATTATTAAATATTAATTCATATAATTAAT
>ML779548.1:238232-268403 GCA_009831015.1 Picea engelmannii
ATCATTATGGTTTAGGTGTCCATAAATTTGATGCCATAACTCTTCCATTGACATAGTTGTGGATGCCAACGCTTGATGATCCCTCCTTGTAACATCAAGCTTATATAGTCCTCCAACTCTAAATCCTCTTGCAATGATTTTGTAGTGATCCTGTATGTCTTTCGCCACACATTGTGACTTAACAAATTCAACTTTTAGATCTTGATCTGCAATGGTGGATAGAGAAATTAAATTCTTCTTTATGCGTGGCACATACATTACATTATGGATTTGTTTCACCTCACGAGTAGGTAAAGTCACAGATTCATCTCCATACCCTTTAATTTCATGTGACCTATCATCTCCTAGATAGATCTTATGAACACCATTAATGTTTTCATTATATGTATCAAACCAATTCCTATTACATGATATATGAATTGAAGCACCAGAATCAATAAACCAGGCATTAGCATCATCATTGTTTGTTGATAAAGCAGCATTAGAAACAAACAACTTGAGATTTTTGAAATCATCACATACTCTGGCACCTTTATCAATAAAATTTCCTGAATGTTTGTTATATTTGGACTCATTAAACTTTCTCCTCCTACAATCTTTAGCATAATGTCCAAACTTACCACAGTAGTAGCATCCTTCATTCTTCTTCACATTTGAGTTTGTGCTTGGTGGTGCCCTGCCATTATCTGGTTTTGATTGTGGCCTTCCTTCTTTATTTCTCCTCCATGAATTTCCTTTGTAGGGTTGTTTCCCTTTCGCCACCAATGCCATATCTCAATTGTGAGATCTTCCATTGAGATTCTTTCTACGCTCCTCCTCTTGTAGAAGAATACCTGTCAATTCATCAAAAGTAAGGGCCTTTTCCCTAGCTGCAAGACTAGTAATGAACATTTGATATTCATCCAACATGCCATTTAATATGACAGTGACCAGGTCAATACTAGAAATCTTTTCACCAATATCTTCTAGCTTATCTTTCAAATCTTTGATTCTAGAAAGAAAGTTACTGATATTTTCATTCTCCTCCATCTTAATTGAAAGAAGCTTACTCTTCAAAAATAATACACGGTTTGTGTTCGTCTTCTCATAAAAACCTTTAAGTGTCTMCCAAGTTTCATGGGATGTTTTGCATTCCCTAATGTGTGGGATGATATTGTCCTTGACAGACATCCTCAATAGCACCTTCGCTTTAGTCYCTCGTCCCTCCCAATCTTGAATTGAGATTGTTGGGGCTACCGGTTTTGCTTCGTCTCCACATAATTTTGCCCATCTAACTTATTTGATTCATTTATATATGAATCTGCCATGATATTTGTCATCTTTAAAAAACACTAAAATCACTTTAAAATGATCTAGGCCCTTTAGAACCCAATGTAGAAACTCTATACCAATCAATAATTAAAATTGTGACTCCAATCACAATATCATCTCATCTTCACAAGATAAACATGTTGAACCCTTACAAATAAACACACCTTTTAGATTAACACACTACCACCATGATATTCTTCAATAAATGATATGTTAAAATTAACTTTCCATTCACTTAAATCCAACACCAAAATTATCAGCACTATAAAACAAAATTACTTTTAAGACTTCCAAAATTACCACAACCATTTTTATTTTCTTACTTCTTCCAAAATTACCACAACCATAAAAGACAAATTCAACTTCTACTCAAATCAAACTAAAGCAACTAGGCCATAAAAAAAAGACAATATGCATATGGCTCCTTTACCATGCGGAATTTTACTACCATATAACTCCTCTACATATTAGTGTGCAGCCCCGAGCCAACAATTCCTTATAGAAATATTCCTTCATGCAACAGGAGATGAAATACCAAACAACCGACTAATTTTTTCATGGCTCACCACATAATTTCTTCACATGTCCATGGTTCTTTCTCAACTCAACAAGTATGTAGTTTGCTTAACCTCTTCAATGCACAGTGGAGAAGCAAACTCTGTCTCACGGCCCTCTGTCTCACGAAAAACAATAGTGACGGCTCTCAACACTCTTTTGGCTATTACGGCCTTCACAACTCTCAGACCTCACAACTTTCTAACACAGGTCAGCACACCTCACAGTGCTCTCGATTCTCAGGCCTCTCCGGCTCACACGGCCCTCACAACTCTCTTGGCTCTGATACCAAATCAGAGAACTCACACACAAAGAGACATGAAGAAGACATGAAGAACATACAACACAACTTGTTTATTGCATTAGAGGCATGAGTATTTATATAGTGGTGAGATGAGCTCCACCGTTGATTAGTTTCAAGATCAATAGCTGGAATTGCTTCTTCTAGACGTGTTTCTGGTTATTTCAAGAGTTTACCGAAGTCTGTGCATTTATTGCAAGCTTATCTCTATCAACTACTAGACTGGTTGTTTAATTAATTTCTAACAGTATGCTACTTCGTTCTTCACGTTAGGCATTAAGTGCCATAGATTTGTTTTTTCTATTTTTAAATAGATTTGTTTTCTTTGTAACACTCTCTATTTTTTTCTTCATATTAATAGAATATTTTTTTTTTTAAATATTTCATGAAAACGATCTGAAATAACAAGAAATATGGAAATCCGCGGCTCCAATGTTGGAGTCATTTAACATTTTCTATTTTTGATCTGAAATAACTAGAATTAGGGAAATCCGCGGCTCAAATGCTGGAGTTGTTTAACATTTTCTATTTTTTAGCTGTAAAAATCAAGCCGTTTAACATTTTCCAGTATTTGAGCTGTAAAAATCAATGAAACAAACATAGAAATCACTGAACTAGAAATAAGATTGCATTTAAACCATAAAGAACATAAGCATATCCCACATATTATTCTCTCCAAGATCATGCATGCTATAACAAGATATATGGAAAAGAAATGAAAGAAGAATTGCTTAAAAAATAAATCACCTTCCTTGTACAAGGAGATGAAGAAATTGCAGCCTAAACAACGATACAAAGTCCTTTTCCCGCTCACTTGGAAATTGAAAAGGACTCTCGATACGACTCAGATTTATTTGTTATAACATCCTAGCAACAAACAGCCTTACGAACGTCGGGGTCAATACAATAGCCATCTTGATGGACTATGAAAGCTATCGATCTTCTAGGAAGGGAGGGCCGAACATTCCAGAGAACGAAAGAACCTTTGACGATGTCCTGGATGCTCCAATGAACTGGTGTCAGGGTATTAGTTTCACTATATTAAATATATGTCAGGTATTTAATATACATGAGTATGTGTCGAATTTTGTTATTTTATATGTTTAAGAAATTTTAAATACTAACAAATACCAAAAGTAAATTCAAATACACCATGGTAAATTATGACAGATCACATTGCCTTAACCAATGGAAAAATTCATTTAGAAATTTCAAAAAAATTAAAAATACATTTTGTTTTGAAAAAAAAAGTCAATTATATATTTAATTAAAAATTTGGAAATGTTTTATAATTGTTTTGCAAAATGGATGCATTAATAGAAATTTGAGTGTAGCTTAACATCATGCCAATTGCTATACTATTTGCTTTGGCAGGTACTAATAAGTTACTAAAAACAAATCTCTCTTGCCTTTTCTCATACAAAACTCTAATTAAGGTTACATATCGGTTAAGTGCTTTTAGGTTTTATCCCTACTTCTCCATCATCTTCTAGAATAACTTATGTTCATTTCTAAGAAAATGTCAAGTTAGAAACTTTTCTAGCAAATTTTTTTCTCATAAAATTGATGTACAAATATTATTATTTCTTTCTCTTCTATATCATATGGTCAATAGATTCATGAATACAATTGCTTCCAATTTTTTTGGGTTGTCCCATTGAGCTTTCAATTAGATCCTATTGTTTTTCTTAAGAAATGTTTTCTCTTTTTTAATACAAAGAATACTGTTGAATTCACTCATATGATGTTTTATCATATTAATTTGTACTTAGTGATATTTTTTGAACTAATTTGTACTCTTCAACATACCATCCATTATGATTCATTTAATTAAATTTTTTCTATATATCTTGAAGACATTCCCCATTTACTTAGAACAATTCTTTTATAAAATGGACCACCAGGAAGGGTGTCCCCCTTCCTTGGCCAACTAGTAGAAACTTCTATTGTCATCTGATCTTGCAAGTCCAGGAAGCAAGGAGTTCTAAAAGAATGTACTATATTAATTCATGATCTTTTTCAGCATTATTCAATTGCTTGTTTGTAATAAAGCATTCGCCAGTCTAAGTAAACAATGACAATGTATAAAATAATGAGTAGTCAGTTTGTGTCAATAATTGTTGCAGGCAATTTCTCTTGCCCATCTGAATGTGCAGAGAAATGCAGAAATATTAAAGTGGAAATTACTGTTGTATGAAGTCTCCTTGATTGATTAAAAATACATCTCCCTCTAATTGAATTGATGAAGTTTTTTTGAATCTCATCTCTTTATTTCCTGTGTGTGTAAATTCATTTTTCTATTTCTGTGTGATTATTGAGAGAGTGCACACCAAAGTAACTAGTGTGCATCTCTATTCTGCTATGCGTTGATAATTAATGCACCCTTAGTTTGCTGGAAGCGTGAATGTGAAGTTAGGGTGTCAGTTTAAAGGTGGACAGTCTGAGAATGATATGGACATCTCTCCTTCTGCTCAGAACGATTCGTATTGAAGGCGTCTCTCTCAAAAAGGTTTTTCACCCTCTCCCTCAAATCAATTCACCCTTCTATCAGTTCCAGTGTTGCACCCTCCATCAAAAACACCTCTTACTTGTTGAGAACACTCTGTCACCCATATTAATTGGTATCATAGTAAGCTCTTTCCTTGGGGGAATTTTTTGCACACAAAGGAGGAAAAACCAAAACTTCATCCACCAGATTCAAAAAGTAAGAAAATTGTTTTTTTTTGTTCTTCCACTCTCTCCTCATGCTCTTGCTCAGAGCATTACTATTTCTCAGTGTTGTGCCATCACTTTCACCATTGGTCCTTTTTGTGACACTGTGATCTGCGACATGTCACCGTTAGATTATGTTGATCTCTTTCTCTATCTTCCTTACCAACAAGACCAAAAAGCGATGTATCATGCCAAGACTCATCAGTACCACCTTAAATAGGTTGGGAGAACCTATGTACTTACTTCATCGTCTATCACTTCACCACCATCTTGAATCAATACCACAATCACTCTCCATGTTATCAATACCAACAATGTCTCTCTGTGTTTGACCCGCCATGTTTAGCCTAAGTATCTCACTAATCCAACACCTCCCATAGTACTCCCTCTCCTCCCAGAATTTTCCAATGTCTCTCAGTCTTCCTCAAGGCTCCCACCCTCTCAATCCCTTTCTCCATCCATCAATCTCATTCATGATGCATCAATACCCAATGCTCCACCATCTCTACCAGTTACCCAAAACACTATCGAATGTCCTCTAGTTACCGCTTACCATTCCCTCACCCAAACCACATTTAAATATCCCTATCCCTTACCCTATATTGCCTCTCAATTTTCTATTGAAATTATGCATAAACAGGGAGATCACCCGGTGACTTACCACTCCAAGACCCTGTCCACAACCAAAATTAATTAATGCCATTATGCCAAATAATTCCACTTCTTGATATCATATTTGCAGAAGTGGCTCCCTTACAACAAGGCCACACACTCTTCCTTTGACTTCTTATCTTTCGAGGTCTGTCTTGGATTTCAATCTCTGGAACAAACGAAGATGCGTATCATTTTGACTACATCGAGATGAGCACATCAAAATCAAGAACAACATGTTGACCATAGTGACGTCCATAAATTATCACAGAAACACACTCCAATCGCAGCTTCCTTGCAAGTAACACCAGATCGTTCCAAGCAATATCATGTTTCATACCTGGTCGGTAAACAATGTCAAAATCTAGATACATGACAAGTGGGTTACAGTCGAGATAGTGCAACAAAATTTCCCTCAGTTGGTGGTGGATGCAGGGACACTTCCATTTATAAATATGGAGGAATTGGGCCACTAGGAAGGGTGTCCCCCTTCCTTGGCCAACTAGTAGAAATTTATATTGTCATATGATCTTGCCAGTCTGGGAAGCAAGGCATTCTAAAATAATGTACTATATTAATTTATGATCTTTGTCAGTGTTAGTCACTCCCTTATTTGTAATAAATAATTCGCCAGTCTAAGTAAACAATGACAATGTCTAAAATAATGAGTAGTGAGTTTGTGTCAGTAATTGCTACATGAATTTTCTCTTGCCAGTCTGAATGTTTCTATAAACGTGGAAAAATAAAAGCGACAATTGTCATTATACGAAGTCTCCTTGATTGATTAAAATGAGACATCGTCCTCTAATTTGATAGATGAAGTTTTGTTGAATCTCATCTCTTTATTTCATGTGTGTGTAAATTCATTTTTCTGTTTTTGTGTGATTATTGAGAGAAGGAAATGGTGTGAATCTCTATTATTCTGTGTTGATAATTAATGTGCCCTCATTTTGTTGGTCGCGTGAATGTGAAATTAGGGCTTCAGTTTAAAGGAGGACGAGTTGGAGAATGATATGAACATCTCTGCTTCTACTTAGAACGATTCGTATTGAAGGCGTCTCTCTCTCAAAAAGGTGGTGTGCCCTCTCCCTCAGATCAATTCACCCTTCTATCAGTTCCAGTGTTGTGCCCTCCATAAAAAAACTCCTCTTACTTGTTGAGCACACTCTTTCACCCAGATCATAAAAGACCCTTTTTATCTTCAAATGGTTAATAAAATTAACCCTATTTTTTTTTTGAAATGGTTAACCGTGTTTGTTGGAAGTATTTGAAAATAATATATGAATTTTAAAGGTAATAAGGAAACCATTAACAAAATGTATTAATTTTATTCTTTAGTTTTTAAATTGTTTTTATTTTTATTTTTTATTTTTATTAAAATAAAGCACATGAGAGAGATTCAATATTAAAAGTTAAACTATTATATGGTCAACCATGAATAAAATGATATACTTCTATTATCGAGTGGTTCTATTATTTTATTTTATTTTTCTAAAGAAAATTTTTGTAGGAACAAGAGAACTTCTTGGCATTTAGTAGATGGTACATAAGGACATCTAGTAAGCTAGCCCCAAAAGGATCAAACATCCATTATACATGTTTATGCGGTCCATAAATAAAATATTTTAGTATCAACATTATATATATGATGATCATTATATATGATTGGTTAACATCCTCATATATGTCTATATATATATATATATAAAACTAGTGTAATAGTAATAGTAATTGAAAGGAAGAAAAAAATAGTGTAGATATTAACCAGGCCTAGAATTTGACGTTCCACGGGAAGTTTTTTTCATTTTAAGATGTATTTGATAGGTAGATACCAAATCTACACGTCATCATTTATTCCCATGCAAAATTTGAACCCACTGTATAACCTACAACAACTATAGACTTGACAGAGGTTCGTAAACCAAATTCGATGTTTCCCTACTCCCACTTTGATTACACTACATTGATTTACTCAAAGGTTATATGTAAAAATTGGGGCTAAGCCACTACCAATGGCTTGCAATTTGTAATGAATTTGGTGGAAATGTTTTATCTATGCTTCTATTTCCCACCAAAAGGGACATTATTTCTTCTTTTGAAGTTCCAAAAGCAAGGTATATATAAGAACCCTTTTCATCTTTTCTTTGTTTATTCACAATATCCTCATGATAGCATTCCTCTTTAGGTTCTACTTTAACCATTTTCCATTTGTATGAAGATCTTACATATGACTATCCATTTTCTTCCACTGCACTTTCCATTGTGTCATCCTTGATGAAAATTACATTTTTGTCATTAATACAAGGATATAATAGGGCCTTTGAATTCAATTTGAACTTATTGGTTTCCCTAGTTTTAGATCTTCTAGGATAGTTCACCACTAGTTTATTCTTCCTTATTTTTCTCGATTTCTTATTTTTATCATTTGTAATAGGTTATTTATGTTTCTACACAGTCTGTCTAATTTTTGTTTTCTTTGATCCTCTGATCTGGATCTCTTTGTAGTCCCCAGGCTCCTGTTTTGGAACAAGTAACTCATCTTGAAATTGAAAATCTACTTGTACCTGTGATTTTGTTTCTTTTTCTACGTTCTGGTGATTTTGGCTACAAGGGCACCTTTATTTGAATCTCATGTTTCCTTCTATAACAACAACTTTATTTTTCTAGATCTGGTCACTCTAGCTATAGGGGAACTTTATTTTACTATAATAACAAGTGTCTTAGAAACCTTCTCTTCCTTTTTAGATTCTTGTTTAGGAGAAGTTTTCTTCTTAGGTTCCAGTTCTTCAAGTTCAAGGGATTCAATTAACCAGTCCCAAGGGCACTGGACTTCTCCCAAGGCATACATGACCAGAGATTTAATCAATCTCTAGTGAAAAAGACTCTTACAAGTAGTTGCAGGGTGAGATTGTATCCTTTTATACATTTTTGACAGGCTTTTTAATAAAAATAAAGGAAAACAAAGAGGGATATCACCATTCAAATGCATCAATAGCATAATGTGATAAAGATGGATAAGGGAAAAACATCCTTCACATGTAATGTACCTACGAATCGTCGTTAATGCAGTTTGTCACTCTTTTTTCATTCAGCTCCGTGGGATACCCTGAGTCTAGTTAGGATCTTGGCGTTCTGGGAGTTAAAACTGGTTTACAAATTCCATAGGTATCTCCTTTTTCTTCCACCATCTCTCTCCATACACATTTAACCTGCATACAGTCCYRATTGATTGTTTTGTCACATGTATCAGAACCTTACCTACCACGTTGCAAACCCATCGAAGTTCTTTGCAAACATCAAAKAAATCCGTTCATGATAAAACTAGAGTTTTGTAAAGAAGTTGAACCACCCTACATCTATGAACTTMTACGAAATATATGGGTAGGCTTCGAGCAATTCTTCACCTTCTGGTTCCAGCCAAGTAATTTTCCCGCTTTTCTTAGGTGCCATGATGCATATTACAACTACTGAAGTTTAGAGATTGGTTAAGTTTTCTATCAACAACACTTAKAACCTATGATCATAGGTATACTTGTAGAAGATATTTACCWTMTGCAAATCTCATATAAACTAACACACGAACACAATGAAGAGTTCGGGTGTCATTTGTTAGTAGTCATGATTTGAAACTAGTAGACCTGTGATCAAATATAAGAATGGATAAGTACAAACCAATCTCTTTGAATGAGTATCATAACTAAATTCATGACCAGATCTTAATCATCAATGATGTTGGCTTCTAGGAAAATATCTTAGGAATTTCTGACATGATCTGGTGAAGTTGGCGCATATATAATAATGATTACTCCTTGCACTACAAGAATAACGTTGTTCTTGTAGCACCTTTTCCCTTTAGCACAATTTAAATTTTTAAAGGAGGGAAATGACTTATGATTTGATGGAAAGTTCCTAGAAGTCTAATTCTAAGCTTAATAACACTAATGCATGTTAAAAAACACTCAAAAAGAATAATGCAACCATACTTTTAAAACTGCAAAATAAGAAAACATAGTATAAAGTAATGCTTGGAAAGGATAGGGCAGGGAAAAGAATCTTCAATAGTCATTGAAAAATAAAGGACTAACATTGGCTCCTTCTGGGGATAATGTTTCATGGTGAAAATTTAAGAACTTTCTAACCAATGCCTTTATCTCCCTGATCATCATAAAAAATTTCACTGTAATTTATTTTCCTATTCTTCCATTCCTTTATTTGTAATCCAAAACGAAAACAAGAAAACTTGTAGAGTAGTCTTTCCATTGGGATTATGGAGTCTTATTTAAAGCAATCAGCTAATCAAACCAAAATAAAAGTAAACCATTCTGTACAAACTGAAAATCTTTGGTTGTTTTATAAGAAGTAGGGTTTTAGAAACTTCCCATTCACCGGGCCTCCCAAGATTTCACTATCATCCAAATTGTGTAAGAGGAACTTATTATTATTCATGACCTTAGCTATTCTGAAAGGACCATACGATAAATTTCTAAACTTACCATGTTTAGACTTGTCTTCTCTTCTAGCATCCCACCTCAACACAAGATCTGCTTATTGGAAAATATATTTTTGGGTCTTCTTATCAAAAATTTCCTTCACCTTGTTCTGATAAATGACAACTTCTTGATGTAGATTTTCTATATCATGTTGAACTTCTATGATTTGGAAAATAATTCTTTGAATATCATTGGGCTCTTCTAACTCTTCTTTCATAAATTTCATAACAAGTAATCCGATTTGAGTTGGAAATACATCCTTTGTTCCATAAACCATTTTAAAAGGTGAAGTTCCAATAGATTGCTTAGTAATGATTCGATCATCCCACAAGGAAAATTTCAAATTTGAATCCCATGATCTCTTGTTTTCTGTGAACAATTTTTTAATGATCCTTATAAGCCTCTTATTGGAGGATTTTTCTAATCCATTTCCTTGAGGATAGTAAGGAGTGGAGAGAACCATATTAGTGTTGTACTTATTACAAAACTCAACCATTGAATTTGACTTGAAAGCCTGGGAATTATTAGTAATCAACTTTCTAGGACACCCAAATCTCGAGAAAATGTTTTCTTCAAGAAAAGTCATGATTACATTATCTGTTTCATTTCATGTTGGATTCAATCCATTTGGAAAAGTAATACGTGGTTGTGAGTATCCATTTGTGTTTTCCAGAAGATGGAGGATGAATTTCTCCAGTGAAATCCAAAGCCCACTGTTGAAACGTTCCATGGGAAATTATGGGTTTCAGAGGCATAGACATAAGTTTATGTTTTCCTGCAAACTTTTGACATGGTTCACATGCCCTTACTTGAGAAAACACATCAGAGAACAATATAGGCCAGTAATAACATGCTCTCATTATTTTGAAAGTTGTGTCTTTCCAATGATGATGGGCCCCACAAACGCCTTTGTGTAAGTCATTGAAAATATGTTTTACTTCCTCTTCATCAACACATATCAACATAATTTCATTAGGATCTCTCCAAAACATATATTTATTTATGATGTATTACTTTACAAATTTAATCTTTAGAGATACGAACTTGGATTTATCTAAATCAGGAGGAGATTGAAGAGTTTGCAGAAAATGAACAATATCCTTATATCAGGGAGAAGAAAGATAGTTGCTACTTACCTGTGAATCGGTTTCTTCAATATGTAATAATAAATTTATTGATCTGTTGGAGATGTAATGCAATACAATTTCTTTACAGTTTGATTATGTCAATAATTTAGCAAGTCCATGTCCTTTGATCAATTTAGTAGGGTTTATGACCATGTTATATTCCAGAATCTTGGTTATCCATCTTCCCCTTTTTCCTTTACTATTTGGTTGAAACAAAATTTCCCTGACAACACTACTTGGAACATATGAAATAATCTCAAAATGCATGATATGGATTCTGAAAGACTTCAAGGATTTCACTAGAGCGTAGGCTTGTTTCTCCATAATATCATACTTCAATTCTAAATCCCTCAAAGTCTTACTGAAGAAAGAGATAGGTTGTTCATACCCTTCATCATTTCTTTGCAAGAGAACAACAAAAATGGTATTTTCGTATGAAAATGAAAAAAATTATAAACTCCTTAGAGTAATTAGGACTGATGAGGATAGGATCCTTAATTAAAGATTGCTTGATATTTTCAAATGATTCATTTTCTTCAGTTATCCACTTGATATATGCATCTGTCTTCAACATATCAATGATATGCTTGATGATTTATGCAAATTTGGGTATAAATCTTATTAAAAAGTTGATTTTACCTATGAAGGATTCAATAGGCTTCTTATTCCTTGGAATATCTATTTGTTGGATGGCCTTTACCCTTTCAGAATATATCTTGATTCCTTCTGGTGAAATAATATGTCCTAAGAGTTTACCTTCCTCCATGGAAAATTAGACTTTTTAGGGTTTAATGATATACCATACCTTCTACATTTTTCAAATGTCTGCTTCAGATGCTACAAGTGCTCATCATCAGAGTTTGAGAACACAATAATGTCATCCAGATAAATAACCATAAATTTGTCATTCTCACCAATGAATATGATATCCATGTCTCTCTAGAATGTTTCTCCTTCATTCATGAGTCCAAAGGGAATTTTTTCATAAATGAAACCGTCCCACGGAGTAGTAAAAGATGTATTATTTTTATCTTCTTCCATCACTAATGTTTGAGTATAACATGAATATCCATCACGCAAGAAAATCCTTTTATCCCCTACCACTCTTTGTAAAATATGATTCATTTTAGGTAATGGATAATTGTCCTTCAGAGAACCACAGTTCATATTTCTAAAGTCTACACAAATCCTTATCTCTCCATTATTTTTCCTGACAGGTACTAAATTTTGCACCCATTCTGAGTATCTCAATGGCACTATAATTTTTTCATTCAACATCCTTTTCAACTCTTTTTCAATTATGGGTAGCAGCAATGGATTGAATTGTATTGATTTCTTCTTAAAAGGTTTGGATCCACGATTCAAAGGAATCTTATGCTACGTAATATCCAAATCAAAAACATTAAGTTCTTCATAAGATCAAGAAAAAACATCAACAAATTGTTTCATCAAACTTTCATACATGTTCCTCTTTTTTTCTAGTAATTTATTGGATAAATTCACCATCATTATATTTGAATCAGAACGGATATCACAATCTACCACTTCATCCTTTTCTGTTTGAATAATAGAATTTTTAGACACGTCATTATGGTTAAATAATCTCTCAAGGGGAACTAGGCCCTTTGGAAAATGATTGGTTTTCAACTCAATAATGTTATGGCCAACAATGTTGTTTTGGAGAATATCAACATAATGAACCTCTACAACATCATTTTCATTTTCTTGATCTATGGAAATGGCAGAAAATTCATCAATGGTCTCTAAAAATATTTTAATCTCTCGACCATCTTTAAACACCTGCCAATTTTTTTATATTTTCTGGTATAGAAATTTTGTGTCTTACTTCAACTTGAAATATTAAATTTGGAAGTATTGGAGTTTTGAAATTACTAGGTTCCAGAGATATAAAATCTTCCTGTTGATTCAAACTTCTCTGTATAAATGTGATAATAAAAGAAAGGAATAAATTATGAAGAAAATCCCACACTTCATTTGTGTATTTCTTTGACCTTTGTTGTTTGGCCTGGTAGATATTCTTGATTTTATGAATGATTAACTTTGAATCCCCAAAAACTGATATTTTATCAATGCCCATATCACTAGCAGCTTTCAATCCCAACATATGAGCCTCATATTCATTGATGTTGTTTGTTATGTCAAATTCCAACTTTTATGATAGAGGAATGACTTCTTTAGAAGGAGAGATGAAAACAATTCCAACCCTTGAACCTTCTTTGGAACAAAAACCATCAAAGTACATCTTCCATAATGAATCTTTTGTATTTCTCTCTTTTGTGGGTGTAGCCTTCTTCATTGATGCTTCAGTTGTTTTATCACTGATGTGAAAAATGGAAGAACCAAGTTTATCTTCAACTTCATATATAGGATGATTACTAGGGTTTTCATGATCACTAACTAGGTAAGCTAACCTCACTTCACTCTACAATCTTAGATTTTATCCACCAAACACATGTATGGTGGCATAACTAAGATCCATCTGTAATGTACCTCATAATTTCTTAGCCCATGATCTTGATAATATCATTCCAAATTTAGGAGGTATATTAGCCAAAATGACATCCAAAACCACACTTTCCATGGGTAACTGAGATAAACTGACAACCATGTATTTAATGACTCCCAAACATTTAACCTTTATGGAATCAAATGAATACAAGTCTAGATAAGGATTAGTGATAGCTAACCCTAGATCATCCATTACTACCTTTGGAATGACATTGTGCGATGCTCATAAATCCATTAAACAATTATGAAATATTTTTTCATGGATATTCACAGATATGTAGAAAGGAGGAGAGGCATCAGATCTATATTCAATGTGTGGTCCAATGGTTATGGAAGGATTATCATCTTCAAGGTTTATGGTATAAGAAAAAGTTACATGAGAATGGGATTGAAAGGCTTTCAAAACATATTTTCTAAGAGGATCAATTTTCATCAAGTCCACTAGAGGTATAGGGATTTTGATCTTATTGATTTCATTTTCCAGACTAAAAGAAGGAACATGCTTTTTAGATTCCTTTACCTTTTTAGTACTAACCTTGATAGGTTGTTTTTGTTGTTGATCAATTTTAGCTCCTATTTCGTTACTGGATCATGATTTTGGTGGAGTATTTGTCCTTTATTCTAGAACATATGTGTCTACCTTTGATCCACTTGCTCTCGATCTAAGGTCATACTTTTTCCTTTTAGGTTCCTTCTGAGAAATATCTTCATCATATTATTCCTCAAACTGATTCAATATAAGGGCATCCTCATATTCTTGTTGTGTCACATGAGTGGGAGATAAATCTGTATCATGTAAATAAACTGTGGGATCCTCCTCAATATCATCAATATATTCAACCTATTCCACTTCATTATTTTGGAAAGGAGGTAGAACTGTTTGATCCTCTTGATTTATTATTTCCCTTGGAAAAAATTGAGGAACATTGTTAGGCCTCTTAAACTTATTGGAATTTCTATATACACCTTCCTGTGCAAGTCTGCTAGGTTGTTTTGTTTCCATATTCAACCTAGACATTTCAGATGTCAAGGATTTCAACATTTTGGACATTTCATCAATCTTGGAAACAAATGTTGTATGAGAATAAGTTCTTCTCTCTGTTTTATCTTGTCTCTGTCACTCTTTCATTTCAATCTCTCTGTTTCTAATATATTGGATTCTACTTCAATGGTTTCTTCCTGCATTAAACTCAAATTGGCATACCTTCTTTCTCTCAACAAAAAGAAAACTCAACATCGAAAGCATTGGAAAAAATGATTTTGGCAGATGTTTCTGTGGGTTTGATTTGGAATTTTACTATACATTTTATTGAATCTTTTGGTAAAATATGATATAGATTCTCCTTGTTTCCTTTTCAAAGCCCCAAATTCAGTGATATAATATAAGTAATATTTATTATCTCCCTAATGTCTCAAAAAGGTGTCATCTAGTGCATCAATATCTACAATAGAAATAGGAGGAATACTTATGAACCATCTCCTTTCTTCTCGATCTAAAATCTGCACAAAAGGTCTCATCCAAACATCTGCATGCTCCACATTAAAATTATCTGAAAAATGTAGAAAGATTTCAAGTGACTTCCCCCTCTCCATTGAATCTTGACAAATACTTCATATAATCATTGGGTGGGAAAGCATAAAGTACTTGTGGTAATATATGGCTACAACAATTGCATCCATCCTATTTACAACCATATTTGTCACAACTGGTGTTTGAACTTTAGGAATAGGAAAAAATTGAGATGTAGAAAGGGAAACAATCCCTTGGGTAGAAGAACTTGGTTGAGATAATATAAGTTTTTGATCTTCAACTGATGATATCATTGGTCTCCTTTGTAAATTTGGATGGGAAGAAGGTTCTAGAAACAAATGATTTTCAAAGGAACAAAAATGTGGTTTAGCTTGTTCAGAAGAACTGGAATGGGGTGATAAAGATAAACGTGTATCATGTTCACTCTTAGTATCCTTGGTAAAATCCCTCAAAGATCCAGCTATAGATAAGGTGTTTGTTTGGTCATCTTTAATAAGCTCAGCAAATAATTTCCATTGTTCTAAAATCAATTCAAAGATAGTTGAAGGACATGATACAACTGAAGGTTGAACAATAGTTTTTTTTTCAATTTTAGGTACAAATTCTACAAGTGGATATTTATCAACATGTTTAGAAGACTATCCTTGAGTACTTGTAGAAGAAGATTTATCCTTTGAAGAAGAGGACTGCCCCTGATTACTTTTGGATTTTCTCAATAATTTTTCAGGACTAGACACTGCTAGAATGGGTTTAGGATCTGGGATTTTCCTTGTCCCTTGTTTTTTTATAGATGATGATAAGGTTAGAGGAGGTTTAAGTCCTTTACCTTCTATTTTAGGAGCCAGAGCTATTGTAGAGGAATCACCATGTGAATAATATACAGTCACATAAGAATGTCTAAATTTTTTTCCACCATCAAGATTTAGATCTAGTCTTTGTCATTCTCCTGGGGAAAATACAGTGTGCCTTTGTGCTCAACAACGATACCAAAAGATGTTAGTCCCTAAATTTTCACTTGAATATTATAGGGAATCATCAAGTTATTGCAATGGTTTTATGAATAATATTTATAATGATTTTGTATCATCCCTCTTTGGCACACTGAGCGAACTTGTTCTTTGAGGACACTTGCTCGCAAGTGATCCGGATTATTATGCTATTAAAAAATTTGATTTTGATTATGAGTCATTATGGGTTGATGAAATGTTGTTTTACTGCATTGACATAGGCAGGTACCATTGACTCAGTTTACTAAGTGTGCATGATTCTGGACCTCAAGGATGCAGAGGCATAGATGGAACCCCTTGGACTCTGGATCGAGTCAGGGAGTGTACCATTGGGGTTTGATTGCTTTACTATGATATTAGTGCATATGATTAGATGATATGATATGGATATGTTCTAACATGATTTGTTGATGATGTAGGCTAACGATAGCTTGCCGACCGGACTCACATGTGGAGCAAAGGGGTCACGCATGACTACCAGAGATGTTGAGGGAGAGGTGTGGACAACAGCCCTGCCAAAGCCTAGTAGCACTCCCACCATGGCTCGAACTGTAGTTTAACGTTTACCTAGTTCGAGAGGACCCATGATGCCATGAGGGCAGACTGCGATAGTCGCTCACGATTATTCTAAGGGGAACGCAATAAGGTGGGGGCATTATTCCTTAGAGGCCCTTAGTCTCCCACAAGTTCACCTGGTGGAGTATTGACTCCAGGGGTTTTTGATGTCTATTGGTCAATCAAGAGATGAGTGGCACCCTTGGAGCACGTAGTGCGTCCTGAAGGGCACGTCGTGCAAGGGAAACAGATTCGGGCAAGTGGCACCCTTGGAGCACCTAGTGCATCCTGAAGGGCATGTCGCGTTGTTGATGATAGATGAATGAACATAGATGGCCTTAGGACGAATAACATGTGAAGAATTAAAAAAAATAAAAAAAGTCCCTAATTAAATGTTGCCCAGTACGAAAATTTAAGGCTTAAGTCTAAACTATGCTAGTGGTAAAATTTTATCTATCTATAAAAAAAATTAATAATAATAATAACAAAATAAATAAAGCGTATGATCTTTGTTAAATCTTGTAACACGAAGGGAGTAAAAAATTTAATTGATTCATAAAAATCTGTTGGAATAAAATTTAAAAAGGGAATTAATCATTTTATTATTTTATGATAATTTAAAATATATTAATTAAAAGAGAAAAGGGAAAAAGGGTTAATTTCCACACCTTCCTTTTTGAGTTCTAAATAAAAAGGGGAAAGAGGGAAAAATCTAAAATATTAGGAAACTAGGAAAAGAGGGAAACACAAAAACAAAAAAAGGGAAACAAAAGGGAAAAAGCGGAAATTCAAACTTAGTAAAGTATCTAACATTTAAGAGCTTTCTAATTTAAACTGAACTAGCAAATTAATAGTGGGGAAAATCATTAAAACTTGTAAGAGAATTTGGGGACACCTAGGAGTGATTCTAGGAGTAACTGTAGGTGGGTGAGGGAAATAAAGATAATTAATTAATTAAAGAAATCAATTTATGGAGGAATGAAGGGGATGGGTGACACTTGTACGGGGAGTAATTTTAGGAATTAAATTTTAAAATCTTAACTAAATGAAATTTTTGGAAACTAAGGAACCACGAAACTCTATATAATGAAGGGAGGAGATGGAGGTTGGATCTTCTTCTGTTTCCATAACGTTACACTGCAAAAATATCTACTTTACTGATTTAACTTGTGGGAGTTGGGATACCCAGCTCGCTGAGGAGTGGTAGCTCGGCCTTGCGAGGCAAGCTAGGAGCTAGTCGAAATCTCTGGATAGTGAGTGTGTGGCCCCTTTGCGGCTCGGGGGGGCTAAGGGGGAAGAAGAGTACCCCTAGAATTGGTTGGAAGGTACAGGTAAAGTCTCACCGGCCGGCACACGGAAGTTGCAAAGAGCACATGGGATATCCACTCCGAACAGGAAACGATATGCTTTCTTCGTTTTATATGGTAAATTGTGTTAGAACTTATGCTCGAATCTGCATTTTTACTTGGGTAAGTGAACTGATTGTCTAGATGGTTTTTTGAAATTTTCTTAGCCTAGCTCGATGATAGATTGAATCCCATGGCTTCATTTCCCTGCACGTCTTTACCACCTTGCTACGTTGATTGTGACCTTCGTGGTTGTTTAGCCTTCGTCCCTAGCTCACAAGTCCTCGCTTGAGCAGTCGGCCAGGAGCCTGATCTACTGTCGTCTTCTTAGCCTTAAAAGACCTATGGATCTCAATGCCCTTCTTTTCTGTGTGAGGATGATGAGCGAAGGACGAACCTGTTAGTCGACTACCCTTGATGTTTGTCCCTGGTTGATTGTTGGTTCCGCCATCTAGCAACGAACTCTACGTGTGGGTTATTTGGTGTCCTAGTTGGTTTTCTCTATGCCTTGACTGATGGAGCCCCTTCAATCATTCCATGACCTTTCCCATTGGATCCTTCCGTTCTCTTATTGTTGGCTGTGTTGTATTGGGGTTATAGCAATGGAAGCATGAATTGATTCCCTGTCTGCAATTTTTTGGGTATTCTAGCAATGGAAAAACGCAATGGTTTCATGGCTGTATTTTTTTTTCTATTTTCTATTCTGGCAATGCAGAAGAGAAATGATTTCATGTCTGCAAATTTTACAATTGGCATTCTGGCGATGGAAAAGAGGAATTATTCTTGTCTGCAACTTTTATATTGGGTATTCTGGCAATGGAAAAACACAATGGTTTCATGACTGCATTTTTTTCTATTTTGTTTCTGGCAATGGAAAAGAGAAATGATTTCATGTCTGCAAATTTTATAATTGGCATTCTAGCGATGGAAAAGAGGAATTATTCTTGTCTGCAACTTTTATATTGGGTATTCTGGCAATGGAAAACAAATGATTTCTCTGTCTGCATTTCGTTTTACCTTTGGGGTGATTTTTCCCTTGATGAAGACTGCGTTTTTCTTTAAAAATTTGTTGCCATGTGATTCCTGTTAATGCCCACGATTTGCAATAATTGATGCCACATTTTTGCCCTTCGAAATTTGACTGAGTTGTTGTTAATACGCCCACGAAATTTCTCTGATAGACTGACTGAGTTGTTGTTTAATACACCCAGGAAATTGCACTATAGACTGATTGAGTTGTTGATTTATACGTCCACGAAATTGCTTAAAAATGTTGACTGAGTTGCTGTTGAAATTGCCCACGATTTTAGCAATTTAAATCATAAACTCACTTGTTGAAATTGACCATGATTTTGCCTTTAAATTGTTGACTGTGTTTGTTGGATTGGGCACGAAGTTGCCTTGATGTTGACTGAGTGTGTTGTTGTAGGACCACGAGTTGGTCCTTCTGTAGTTGGTACTGTCCGTTTTATTCTCCTTCTCCTTGAGTGTATACCCAATGTCCTCATTGCCACACTTTAATTGCCACAACGATGTTACTGGCCATGTAATTACCATGTTAATTGCAATGATAAATGTTATATTAATTGCCTTATCAATTTCCAGAACCATTGCTACAACAATGTTAATGGTCAGTCGTTTCCCTTTTTGTTGTAATTTCCAGGTTAATTGAAATGTTAAATGCTATATTATTGCCTTATTAATTGCCAGGATAATTGCTACAACGATGTCTTTGGTCCAATAATTTCCATGTTAATTGCTACCTTGAGTCAATGGTCAATCGATTCCTTCTTATTGATTAAATGCCGCAGCGAATTAAATGTTTAACAATTATGTAAATTGCCTTGTTATGGCACTATTAATCATTATGTTAACCATCATATAAATTGCCTTGCTACTATTATATATTGTTATGTTAACTAGCATGATAATCGCCTTGTTAGTGCTATATTACTTGTTATGAAAATAGTCATGCAAACTACCCTATTATTGCTAAATTAATTGTTATGTTAATCATTATGTTAAATGCCTTGTTAACTGCTGTGATAAATTGTTATGTAACATATATGTACTTACCTTGTTGATTTGCTACAACAATGTTATTAGCTGGCAATTTCCCCCTCAATGATAATAAACAGCTAGTGTGGTTAGTTTGGTCATTATAGCTAGACTAATGTTGAGGTTTAACTGTTCATACGTGCTAAAGGTAGCATTCCACTTTAAGAATGTTAATGTTGTTATTCAAATTTATGGCTAGTTTGATGGGGATTCGGATTAATATAGAATTGTCCATTTAGGTTGTAATAAATATTAGAATTAGTATGGTGAGTAAAGACTAGATTACAAATTTAGATATGTAATTGATGTTAGTTGGATTTATAGATATCGTCTAATTGGTAACTCGGACTCGCTAAATTTGAGTCGTAATTCAGGTTAAGTTCGGTTGGTAACTCGTTGACTAATGAAATTTAGACTGGTTAATTGATTTGTAATAAACGCCAATTTAAATCATAGATATTGACCCTTTTAGCCTTGATTAATGGTTGGGTTGTTGACGAAGTCGTTTTTAGCTTGCACTTCCCGTTGAGGGTGTTGTTGTTTATTATAATCAATGTTTGTACTTGGTTGTAAATGTTTAATGTGATTGGTTGCTCATTGTAAGGGTTCTAGTTACTTGTGTAATTAATATGGGTGCGTTGGGTTGCTAGGATGATTGTGCATAGCTTAGTAGGATTGGTCTACTTGTGTCGGGCGAGATGTAGACACCTCCTTGCTCCTCAGAACAGTCGCCATCCTTGAGACCTTAAATGGTCAAAATCGATGGGAACCTGGGCTTGAGCATTGCTTATGTGTCCTGGAGGTCCTAACCATTACAGGGTAGGACAGGTGGGTAGTCATTCTTATTCTTTGTTAGTTGAATGTCATACATTGCTTCCAGGTGCTTGATGTGATTTTATGTTAGGTCGTTATGTTGTTTTTGCATGAGTTGCATGTGTTGTGTTCATCGTCGTGTTCAGATGTTGAGTATAATGTCATTATTACCTTCCTACACACACAAAAAAAAAATTAAGGGTGCTTTTACCGGTTGTACATCATAGGAGTCGTACCGGATGGGGATGTTACATGTGGTATCAGAGCGGGTTCAACCCATGACTTGGTATCACTACGGCTTTCATTGATGTGATTTGATTATAATGTTACTAATTCAGTTGACTTGTATTCGTGCAGGTAATCATGGTTAGAGGGCGTCGTGGAGGTAGACGACGGGGTGCTAGGGGAGGAAGCACGACGCCTCCAGTAGCATCCACGCCTAAGGGATCTAACCCCCAGGGAGACGAGAAGGTTGTCGGAAATGAGCATATAGCAGTTGGTGATGTGGTCGGAATGATGAGATCTTTTCAGCACATGTTTGAGGCATTGATCAGCCATTTGGACAGAGATGAGGCTAGGGCGCTGGCACCCGCTGAGGTTCCATCTCCCGCTCTGATCAGTACTGGTAGCATTCACCGTGAACTCGAGAAGGTCAAATTTCTTGAGTTCTTTGGTTCCCTAGATGGCATAGCCACCGAGGCATGGTTGGAGAACATGGCAATGTGTTTTTCACTTCGCGATTATACCTCCAACATGAAGGTCCGTATGGCGGTCTTTCAACTGAAGGGGAGCACTCTTCTATGGTGGAAGATGCTCCCACCACAGCTAAACGTGGATGTCGAAGACGTGTCATGGGAACTGTTCGAGGAACGGTTCCGAGAGAGGTACCTTTCAGAGGAATTCATTGAGCGTCAGCTCAATGAGTTCAACGCCTTACGACAGAGTGGTCGTATGGTGCCCGAGTACGAGGCCCATTTTATGGAGCTGCTCTGGTATTCTCCGCACCTTAACACTGAGAAACTTAAGGTCAACAGGTTCGTGTTTGGCCTTAACGACAACATACGTGCAAAGGTCATAATTTTGATGCCTCAAACCTTGCATGATGTCATCCAGAAGGCCCTCATAGTAGAGGAGGATATTTTCAATGGGGGTCAACCCAATACTCCAGCCAGTCCAGTAGGGTAGGTTTCATCTGGTGCACAACAACATTAGACACTAGCAAGACATACGTCGGGATATTGTGGCTTCCAGAGGGGATCCACCTTCACTACAACTCGACAATCGATGCCTCAGCAGTAGACACCTTATCAGGGACCACAACATCAGTAGCATCGTCGACCATAGTAGCAACAGTTTAGGCCTGTTTAGTATAATAGACAAAGATTCCAGGCCAGCGTGCCGTCACCTTCTACTTCGGGTACCAGGACTACTGGGCCAAAGAAGGGGTGTTGGACGTGTGGGCAGCCACACTACCAGTGCTACTACCTGATGGAGAGGACTAGAGCGTCTAGATCAGTTGGACCCACTACCATGGGAGATATGGGCAAGGCCCATCGGATTCATGCAGCGGTGAATAACCGCCAAGCAAAGCATCAGTCAACTGTGCTCAAGATGACAGGTACAGTCGCTAACCACACCCTTAGTATTTTGATAGATCCCAGTGCTACCAAGAGTTTCATTTCTGGTGTAGTGCTAAAAAGGATTATGGTAAAGGCAGTCAAACATGATGAGTTTAGCTTTGTAGAGATGGCCTCGGGAGCCAAACAAAAGGTTGGAGAAAAGGTTACAGGCTATGTCCTTAACCTGGGAGAGTTTGTCACAAGGGCCAACCTGTATGTCATGATCCTAGGATCTTATGATGTCATGATTGGTATGGACTAGTTGGAGTCGCATGAGGCGATACTCAATTGTAATAAAAAATGGTTGAGCTTGGTCGATGACGAGGGATAGAGACATGTGATTGTAGGACAGAACCAGGGAGTTTCCCTGAGGTTCATCTCTTCCTTACATCTATGGGAGAGTATGCGCAAGGGCTGCAAGCTTTATGTGATCCTTGCGTTAAATGAGAAGGGAATAGTGGAAGGTTTAAAACACCTTCCGGTGGTGAGAGAGTTTGCAGACGTATTTCCAGAGGAGTTACTTGGAATGCCACCATAGAGGGAATTTGAGTTTACTATAGACCTAAAACCAAGAACTGAACTGATAGCTAGAACGCCTTATCGGATGTCAACCCCGAAGTTATAGGAGTTGAGAATGCAACTGAAGGAATTGTTGTACCTAGAAATGATACGTCCTAGTGTGTCACCGTGGGGTGCACCTGTTATTTTCATACAAAAGAAGGATGGGTCATGGAGGCTCTGCATTGACTACCATCAATTGAACAAGGCCATGATTAAGAATCAATATCCATTGTCGAGGATTGATGATCTGTTCGATCAAATGAAGGGCGCGATGGTGTTCTCCAAGATCGATTTGTGATTAGGGTATCACCAGTTACAGATCAAGGAGGATGATGTCCCTAATACCACCTTTAAGACGAGGTTTGGACATTACGAGTTTACTGTTTTACCGTTTGGACTGACAAACGCCCCAGGGGTATTTATGAGTTTGATGAATGGGGTGTTCCGCGAGTACTTGGACAAGTTCGTCCAAGTATTCATTGAATATATTTTGATTTACTCTCGGACGACGGAGGAGCATGATGAGCACTTATGCTTGGTACTACAGTTTCTGCGAGAGCACAAATTGTATGGGAAGTTATCCAAATGCTCATTTTATCAATCGAAGATCCACTACTTAGGGTACGTCGTCTTCGGTGAAGGTATTGTCGTGGATCCAGCCAAGGTTGAGGCTATTATGGAATGGCCTGCATTGATGAATGTCCCAGAAGTGCGTAGCTTCATGGGTTTAGCAGGATACTATCGACGGTTCATTGAGGGATTTTTGAAGATAGCAAATCTGATCACGGAGTTGCAGAAGAAGAACAAGAAGTTTGTTTGGACCAAGAAATGCGCGGAAGCATTTCGGAGGCTCAAGGAGTTGTTGAAAACAACACCGATACTAAAGGTCCCTAACATGGACGCAGACTTCTTGGTATGCAATGATGCATCCAAGGAAGGCTTAGGCGGGGTCTTGATGCAAGATGGATGAGTGATCGCTTAGATTTCGAGGAAACTGAGAAGGCACGAGGAGAACTACGTGACGCATGATTTGGAGTTGTTAGCCATCGTATATTCCTTGAATATTTGAAGACACTACCTCGTTGGACAAAAATTTGAACTAAAGACTGACCATTGTGGACTACAACACATATTTACGCAAAGCGACCTGAATGCGCGATAATGACGTTGGTCAGAATTTCTTAGTGAGTACAAATTCGAGATTACTTACATAAAAGGAACAGTGAACCGAGTGGCAGATGCATTGAGTCGGAGACCATGCATCTTTTCGGTGCTGCCTCTTCAGACGAATCTGCGTGAAAAGATTCTAACTTTACAGCGTGATGATGACTGGTACAAAGAGGTCGAGGGTTTTATCGGACAAAACAAAGTGATGGTACCACGATTTGAAGGATTTTTGTTTGATAGTGATGGATTATTGAGGTTTAAAAATCAGATCTACGTACCGCCGAATGATGAGTTGAGGATATTGATCCTGAGCGAGGCTCATAGAGAAGATTACATGGCTCACCCGGGAGTCACGAAGATGAGGGAAGACCTTAAACCCTTATTCTTTTAGAAGGGATTGAATGCAGACATAGCCAACTATGTGGCAAGATGTCTAGAACGTCAGCAGGTAAAGGTGGAACATAGACACCCAGCAGGATTACTACAACCACACGCTATTCCAGAATCAAAATGGGAGGTTATTTCGATGGATTTTATTGTTGGATTGCCACTGAAGGTAAGGAGACATGACTTGATTTTTGTAGTAGTAGACACTCTAACGAAGAGTGCTCACTTTTTTCATATGCGTATGACATATCAAGCACCTGACATAGCTAGAGTTTTCATCAGTGAGATTGTGAGGCTGCATGGTGTGCCTAAGAGGATTATATCTGATCAAGGATCGGTGTTTACATGACGATTTTGGACAAGTTTCCAAGAGGTCTTGGGAACCCAACTTAACTTTAGTACTGCGTATCACCCAGAGAATGGCGGGCAGACCGAACAAATGAACCAAACCTTGGAGTACATGTTGCGCATGTACGTGATGGACCAACAAAAGCGTTGGGAAGAATTCTTGCCACTAGTGGAGTTTTCTTACAACAACAGTTACCAGAGCACCATTAAGATGGCGCCTTTCAAGTTTCTTTATGGGCGACTGTGTCAGACGCCTTTGAGTTAGGATCAGCTTGAGGATAGGATCCTGGTGGGACCAGAAGTGATCCAAGAAATGGAAGAGCAAATTCAAACAATAATACAAAGGATTAAATAACCGTAGGATCGACAGAAGAGTTATGCCGATGCGCACCGTGTCGACCATAGTTATGAGGTTGGCGATCGAGTCTTCTTGCAGGTTAAACCGCATAAGAGTTCGATCAAGTTTGGGAAGGGAGATAAAATCTCTCCTAGGTTCATGGGACCTTTCGATATTGTGGAGAGAAAGGGGCGCGTGGCCTATCGACTAGCCTTGCTAGATTCTTTGAGGTGTATGCACAATGTTTTTCATGTATCTGTTTTGAGACATTATATTAGTGATCCTACACATGTTATTGACATGATTTCCTTGCAAGTATCAGACAAGGGGGCACTCATAGCTGAGCCAATCCACATCTTGGATCATCACGTTCAACAGCTATGGCATCGAACGATAGAATAGGTCAAGGTCCAGTGGGACAATTATAGTCTGCACTTGGCGACCTGGGAGGATGCATATGATATGCGCCAATAGCTTCCATTTTTGTTTGATAGATATACATATGATACTATGATACACTTTATTTCGGCATATATACTGTGAAACTTTGGGACAAAGTTTAGACCAAGAGGGGGTGTATGTAACATCCCTCTCTGGCACACTGAGTGAACTTATTCTTTGACAACACTTGCTTGCAAGTGATCCAGATTATTATGCTATTAAAACATTTGATTTTGATTCTGAGGCATTATGGGTTGATGACATGTTGTTTTACTGCATTGACATAGGCAGGTGCCATTGACTCGATTTACTAAGTGTGCAGGATTCTGGACCTTGAGGATGCAGAGGAATAGATGGAACCCCTTGGACTCTGGATCAAGTCAGGGAGTGTACCATTGGGGTTTGATTGTTTTACTGTGATATTAGTGCATCTAATTAGATGATATGATATGGATATGTTCTGACATGATTTGTTGATGATGCAGGTTGATGATAGCTTGCCGACCAGAATCACATGTGGAGTAAAGGCATCATGCACGAATACCAGATATGTTGAGGGAGAGGTGTGGATAGCAGCCCTACCACAGCCTACTAGCACTTTCATTGTGGCTCGAACTGTAGGTTAACATTTACCTAGTTCGAGAGGACCCACGATATCATGAGGGAAGACTGCGAAAGTTGCTGACGATGATTCTAAGGGGCGTGCAATAAGGCGGGGCCCTTATTCCTTAGAGGCCCTTGGTCTCCCACAAGTTCACCTAGGGGAGTATTGACTCGAGGGGTTTTTGATTTCTACCAAGTCAGTCAAGAAGCGAGTGGCACCCTTGGAGCACGTAGTGTGTCCTGAAGGGAACGTTGAGCAAGGGAAACAGATTGGGGCGAGTGGATCCCTTGGAGCACCTAGTGTGTCCTGAAGGGCATGTCGCGTTGTTGATGATATATGAATGAACCAACATGGCCTTAAGATGAATAATGTGTGAAGAATTTAAAAAAAAAAAAATTCGCTAATTAAATGTCACCGAGGACGAAAATTTAAGGCTTAAGTCTAAACTATGTTAGTGGTAAAATTTTATCTATCTATAAATAATAATAATAATAATAATAATAAAAATGAAAACAAAATAAATAAAGAGTATGATCTTTGTTAAATCTTGTAACACGAAGGGAGTAAGAAATTTAATTGATTCATAAAAATCTGTTGGAATAAAATTTAAAAAGGGAATTAATCGTTGTATTATTTTATGATAATTTAAATATATTAATTAAAAGAGAAAAGGGAAAAAGGGTCAATTTCCACACCTGCCTTTTTGAGTTCTAAATAAAAAGGGGAAACAGGGAAAAATGTAAAATTTTAGGAAACTAGGAAAAGAGGGAAACAACAAAAGAAAAAAAGGGAAACAAAAGGGAAAAAGCGGAAAGTCAAACTTAGTAAAGTATCCAACATTTAAGAGCTTTCTAATTTAAACTGAACTAGAAAATTAATAGTGGGGAAAATCATTAAAAACTGTAAGAGAATTTGGGGACACCTAAGAGCGATTCTAGGAGTAACTCTAGGTGGGTGATGGAAATAAAGATAATTAATTAATTAAAGAAATTAATTTATGGAGGAATGAAGGGGATGCGTGGCACTTGTACGGGGATAAATTTTTAGGAATTAAATTTTAAAAACTTAACTAAACGAGATTTTTGGAAAGTATGGAACCACAAAACTCTATATAATAAAGGGAGGAGATGGAGGTTGGATCTTCTTCTATTTGCGTAACGTTACGCAATAGAAATATCTACTTGACTGATTTAACTTGTGGGAGTTGGGATACCCAGCTCGGTGAGGAGTGGTAGCTCGGCCTTGCGAAGCGAGCTGGGAGCTAGTCGAAATCTTTGGATAGTGAGTGTGTGGCCCCTTTGCGGCTCGGGGGGCTAAGGGGGAAGAAGAGTACCCCTAGCATTGGCTGGGACGTACCGATGAAGTCTCATCGGTCGTAACACGGGAGTTGCAAGGAGCACATGGGACGTCCACTCCAAACAGGCAAGGATACTCTTTCTTCATTTTGTATGGTAAATTGTGTTAGAATTTATGCTCGAATCTGCATTTTTACTTGGGTAAGTGAACTGATTGTCTAGATGGTTTTATGAAATTTTCTTAGCCTAGCTCGATGATAGATTGACTCCCATGGCTTCATTTCCCCGCACGTCTTGATCACCTTTCTGCGTTGATTGTGACCTTCATGGTTGTTTAGCCTTCGTCCTTGGCTCACGAGTCCTCGCTTGAGCAGTCAGCCAGGATCCTGATCTACGGTCGTCACCTTAGCGTTAAAAGACCTATGGATCTCAACGCCCTTATTTTCTGTGCGAGGATGATGAGCGAAGGACGAACCTATTATTCGACTACCCTTGATGTTTTTCCCTGGATGATTGTTGGTTCCGCCATCTGGCAACGACCTCTGCGTGTGGGTTATCTAGTGTCCTAGTTGGTTTTCTCTATGCCTTGACTGATAGAACCCATGCAATCATTCCATGACCTTTCCCATTGGATCCTTGCATTCTCTTACTGTTGTCTATGCTATATTGGTGTTATAGCAATGGAAGAACGAATTGATTCCCTGTCTGCAAATTTTTGGATATTCTGGCAATGGAAAAACAAAATTGTTTCATGACTGTATTTTGTTTTCTATTTTGTATTCTGGCAATGGAAAAGAGAAATGATTTCATGTCTGCAAATTTTATAATTGGCATTCTGGCGATGGAAAAGAGGAATTATTCTTGTCTGCAAGTTTTATATTGGGTATTCTGGCAATGGAAAAACACAATGGTTTCATGACTGCATTTTTTTCTATTTTGTATTCTAGCAATGGAAAAGAGAAATGATTTCATGTCTGCAAATTTTATAATTGGCATTCTAGAGATGGAAAAGATGAATTATTCTTCTCTGCAACTTTTGTATTGGGTATTCTGGCAATGGAAAACGAATGATTTCTCTGTCTGCATTTCATTTTACATTTGGGGCGATTTTTCCCTTGATGAAGACTGAGTTTTTCTTTAAAAATTTGCTGCCATGTGATTCCTGTTAATGCCCACGATTTGCAATTAATTGATGCCACATTTTTGCCCTTCGAAATTTGAATGAGTTGTTGTTAATATGCCCACGAAATTGCTCTGATAGACTGACTGAGTTGTTGTTTAATACGCCCACAAAATTGCACTAATAGACTGACTGAGTTGTTGATTTATACGCCCATGAAATTGCTTAAAAACATTGACTGAGTTGTTGTTGAAATTGCCCATGATTTTAGCAATTTAAATCATAAACTCACTTGTTGAAATTGACCAAGATTTTGCCTTTAAATTGTTGGCTGTGTTTGCTGGATTGGGTACAAAGTTGCCTTGATGTTGACTGAGTGTGTTGTTGCATGACCACGAGTTGGTCCTTCTGCAGTTGGTATTTTCCCTTTTATTCTCCTTCTCCTTGAGTGTATACCCAACGTTCTCACTGCCACACTTTAATTGCCACAGTGATGTTACTGGACATGTAATTACCATGCTAATTTCAATGATAAGTACTATATTAATTTCCTTATCAATTGCCAGAACCATTGCTACAACAATGTTAATGGTCAGTCGTTTCCCTTTTTGTTGTTATTGCCAGGTTAATTGAAATGTTAAATTCTATATTATTGCCTTATTAATTTCCAGGATAATTGCTACAGCGATGTCTTTGGTCCAATAATTGCCATGTTAATTGCTACCCTAATTCAATGGTCAGTCGATTCCTTCTTATTGATTAAATACCACAACGAGTTAAATGGTTAATAGTTGTGTAAATTGCCTTGGTATTGCACTATTAATCGTTATGTTAGCCATCATATAAATTGCCTTGCTACTGTTATATTAATTGTTATGTTAAATAGCATGATAATCGCCTTGTTAGTGCTATATTACTTGTTATTAAAATAGTCATGCAAACTACCCTATTATTGCTAAATTAATTGTTATATTAATCATTATGTTAAATGCCTTGTTAAATGCTATAATAAATTGTTATGTAACAGATATGTAATTACCTTGTTGATTTGCTACAACAATGTTATTAGCTGCCAGTTCCCCCCTTAATGATAATAAACAACTAGTGTGGTTAGTTCGGTCATTATAGCTAGACTAATGTTGAGGTTTAACTGTTCATACGTGCTAAAGGTAGCATTCCACTTTAAGAATGTTAATATTGTTATTCAAGTTTATGGCTAGTTGGATGGGGATTGGGATTAATATAGAATTGTCCATTTAGGTTGTAATAAATATTAAAATTAGTATGGTGAGTAAAGACTAGATTG
>ML779548.1:269454-302137 GCA_009831015.1 Picea engelmannii
TTTGCAACAGATTAACATGCATTCAAGTAAGAAAAAGATAGAAATATAGACAAGAATAAAAAATTAACCATCAGATGGACTTTTCCATTTACTATCAAAATGAAATAGTTCTTTGTCTTACAATATCTCCTCAAAAATGGCCAATGGTTCCCAACCAAATCAACCCCTAATTTTTTCAATCATATCTCTTTTTAAACACCACAATTAGTTTCTTGAGATCCTATTTTTTAGATTACGGTTCAGATAAGATCCTATCTTAAGGATAAATTTTAGGAGATATATCCTCATACAGATAATTCAAATTTCTATAGCCTAGTCTTTAGATACTCAATATTGAATTTAGACTAGTCTTTTACCTGATGAGATATTTAGATCTCAAAAAACAGGGAGTAAATATGTTGTTGAGTTGGTTCACCTAAAGAATAGCAACTCCTTATGATGAGAAAAAAAATTTAACCTATCGGAAATACCCTACCATTGTATCACTCATAATTATAGCATAGGTATTGGTGTATTCGTTAAAAAGTCAAAAAATGTAGGATGGCTCTTTTAATCCTTCATTGTATGATAGTGTAAAAAGCTTTGGTTTTCCTTTGTTTCAACTTGGTTTTCAAAACCACATTCTACTAATACAATTTGATATTGGCCTTTCTTACCTCCTTGAGAAAAACCTGATGATCCTTCTTCTTCTTTTGAGCTTCTGCATCTTTTCATGTTGTTTAGAATTCCACTGTTCCACCATAGAATTCTCTTTCTTCAGTTGCATGATAATGATTTGTAATTTTGTTACCCTGTCTTTTTCATTTCTCATTTCCATTCTAATTCTTGACATTCTTCAACTAGAGTAGGTCGATTTAGATCAGTGGAAAATATGGGCCTTTTGACTTTGAATTCATGTTTATGATCCCTTGAGGATGAACCACCAACAATTTCTTCAACTTCAGCGTTGTCTGTCATTTTCATCCCCTGAGAATATTGCAGATCCCCTATTTATGGAAAACAATTGAATTCTGGTTTGATCTCAACATCCACTGGATCATCTTCTAGATCTATCGAATGGTCCTTTTTCAGAGAGGTCTTGGGCAAAGTTTTTTTATTTTAAACTTACATTTTTGGTTGCTCTAGTCAGATGACTCATTGAATGCTCTGCTACTTGTTTACCCTTGTCATCTTTTCTCTATTTCTGCATAGTATCCTCACCATAATATTCCTGTTTAGGTAAACCTTTTTCCATTTGTATGAAGAGATTGCATGCAACTATCCCTTTTCTTCCACTACACTTTCCATTATATCATCGTCGATGAAAATTAAATTTTCTTCCTTAATAGAAGGATCGAACAGGGCCTTTGAATTCAATTTGAACTTATTAGTTTCCCTATTTTTAGATCTGGTAGGATAGGTCACCACTGGTTTATCCTTCCTTGTTTTGCTCAATTTCTTATTTTTATCATTTGCAACAAGTTCCTTATGTTTTTGCATGGACTATCTAAGAATCTCATTCTTTGATCCTGTGATATGGATCTCTTTCTAGTCCTCAGGCTCCTACTTTTGAACAAGCAACTCATCCTGAAATTGAAAATATACTTCTACCTGTGATTTTTGTTTATTTTTCTACGTTCTGGTGATTTTGGCTATAGGGCCACCTTTATTCAAATATTTTATTTCCTATTGTAACAACAACTTTCTTTTGCCAGATCGAGTCACTCTAGATATAGGGGAAATTTCTTTTACTATAATAATAGCGGTTTTAGAAACCTTCTCTTCTTTTTTAGATTTTTGTTTAGGAGAAGTTTTATGCTTAGTTTCATGTTCTTCAAGTTCAAGGGATTCATTTAACCAGTCCCAAGGGCGCCAAAATTCTCCCAAGGCATACATGACTATGGTTTTAATTAATCTCTGGTGAAAAGGATTCTTACTAGAAATTGCATGGTGACATTGTATCCTTTTAGAAATTTTTGACATGATTTTTAATAAAGAGAAAGGAAAACAAAGAGGGATATCACCATTAAAATGCATCAATATCCTAATGTGATAAAGATGGACAAGGTAAAAACATCCTTCACATGTAATGTACCTGCAAATGACCATTAAAGTAGTCTGCCACTCTTTTTTCATCTAGTTCTATGGGATACCGTGACTCTAGTTAGGATTCTGGCTTTGTGGGAGTAAAAAATGGTTTAAAAATTCCATAAGAATATCCTCTTTATTCCACCATCTCTCTCCATACATAGATAACCTGCATGCAGTCCCGATTGAGTGTTCTATCACATGTATCAAAACCTTACCTACCACTGTTGCAAACCCATCAAAGTTTTGTGCAAACATCAAAGAAATTCATTCATGATAACCCTGGTGTGTTGTACATAAGTTGAACCACCCTGCATATCTAAACTTATGTGAAATCTTTGGGTAGGCTTCGAGCAAATTTTCACCTTCTAGTTTCAGCTGAGTAATTTTCTTGGTTTTATTAGATGCCATGATGTAGATTACAAATACTGACGTTTAGAGACTGGTTATGGTTTCTATCAAAAACACTTAGAACCTATGATCATAGATATACTTGTAGAAAATATTTACCATATGCAAAGCTGATATAAAATAACACACGAACACAATAAAGTTCTCGAGTATCATCTATCAACAATCAAGATTTGAAACTAGCAAACCTACAATCTGATATAAGAATGGATAAGTACTAACCACTCTATTCGAATGAATATCATAGTTGAATTCACGACCTTATATTAATCATCAATGATGTTGTCTTATAGGAAAAGATCTCTAACATTTCTGACACGATCTGGTGAAGTTGGTGCATATAGAATAATGATTACTCCTACCGCTACAAGAAAAACATTATTCTTGTACCACCTTTTCCCTTTATCATAATTTCAAATTTTAAACGAGGGAAAGGACTTATGATTTGATGGAAAGATTATAGAATTCTAATTATAAGCTTAATCACACTAATGCATGTTAAAAAACACTCAAAAAGAATAATGCAAACACACTTTTAAAACTACAGAAGAAGAAAACAAGGTATAAAGTAATGATGGGAAAGGATAGGTCACGGAAAAGAATATTCAACAGTTATTGCAAAATCAAGGACTAACAAGGTCTATAAGTAAAAATAATTTATACCTAAGTGAGCTTGGCATAGGTGTCTAGAGACCTAGAGCTTCCCTCAATCATTTTGCACACACCATTTGTTGGATTTGGATTATGTGAGTTCTAGGTAAGAGGTCTTGGGAAATCCCTTTCCTTATATTTATGTAATTTTTCCAATCAACGCTTCTTGGGCTCATACGAAATGTCGTGAGGTGTTTTTCTTGGGGATGAAGAAAGATAAATGATCCATTGCATCCCATAGGAAGTCAAATTCCATAATCACCTTTAGAATGTCCTCGTTCCAAAGGAAGACATGGGATTAAGAGGTGATGTACTTCTTAGAGGCATGAGTTGGTGTAATTGACTTCTTGGTTCAATTTCAATAGATATCACACATTTGTGACACACTACTAGGAACTAAGGGTCCTAGCAATGATGAAATGGTAAAAATAGAGTGAGAATCTAGCCAAAAGGAATTTGTGTCTCTTCTTGGGTGTAGAAGGAAGATGTTGATACCTCGGGTAAATGAATAGTTTCTCCGAGAGACAAGCCCAACAGACCTGGAAATGTGATATATGGTAGAGAAGTCATTCATATCATGGGATTCAATAAGAGGTAATCTCCTGTTGAGGATGTTCTAGTGATTTATTCATGGTAGAAGGTGGAAATATCTCCTAATGGAGTGAGGAATCCATGACAATAGTGGGAAGTGCAATGCCTTCCATTCATATTTGTGGGAGTGATGTATAAAGCTTCGTAATTTTTGCTAAGTAATGGATCTCATTCTCGATGATTAATATGCATTGAAAGGTGTATTGGTAAATCCTCCCACACAGACTATAAGGATGACTATTTTTTATTCCACTAACATTGACACATAATAGATAGTGTTGGACCTAGATTCAATGACCATGGGAGACCTCAGAGTATGGTATTGGTTGCAAAGAAGGATTGGGTTGAATTGGAATAATGTCTAATGAATTGCAGCCAATATGTTTTGAAATCGAGCCAAACATAGAAAATGGTAAGTGTAATGGTCATATGAAAATAATATGATACATTGATGGTTTGTATGCAAAGCATTATTGTGCACCTAGGTAGGTTCCTTCAAGGGGGCTAGGGAGGTACCCTTAGTGGTAACGATGATCGGGATTATTTTTGGCATGAAATGAGAGAAGAGATATAATAAATAAATGTATAGAGATATATCATATATACAATAATATAACAAAGATTTATTAGAGATATAACCATAAACACAAAGATACAATAATACAAAATTTCTATTAATGGGAGAAATGTACAAAACTATAGAAATACAGAGTGAAGGACTCGCTAGAATGGTGGAAACTTATATCTGAGAAGAGATGTGACGACTACTCACATTTGTAAAAACATGATTTTACAGTGAGGCTCCAAAGGCATTTTTACCATAAAGAAAATCCAAAACCCCAACCCTGGAAGATGAAAAACCAACAGTTTTGTGGACCCCATTTTGGCTAGTTTGTTGTATCAACTTCCGGGTGGTGTAACATTTGCATACGATCTAAATTTGGGGCGCATGATAACTCATTGGAAAGGTATCAATGAGGATATTCATTTTGGGGACTTAATCAAGTCCTTTTTCTATCATTGAGGTGCCTTATCGTGAAAATACTTTATTTAGTCCCTCGAAATGGCCTAAATAGTAAATTTCCAGAAGACTGTATTGAGTCAGTTGGAATAGGTGGGTGGCCACTGATCTCTGCCTGGATCAATCATCCCTCCTTAGGAAGAAATTTTCTCCATTTCTTTGAGTTTCTAGGGGATAGGGGAAAGTGTTTGCTGAGTTCGAACCTTGTTGAGATGATTTCCTTACTGGAGAAGTTGCATTGCTTGTCTTGTTGAAGGTTGTCATGAACTTGTTGTTGGCCGGGTTGAATTTATTCAACCAACCTGTTGTATTTTGTCTTGACTAGGCATTGTGTAGAAACCCTCGTAGGTGAAGAAAAAATATCTTCTTTCTCTTCTGCAATCTGCTAGATAGAAAGGTCTTGGGCCAAGGATGTAGTGGTTGTTGTGTCCTTCTATTCACCTTTGAATAGATTGTGAAGAAGTTGAATTTTGTAGTATGAGATACTAGCTTGCAAAATTGTTTAGGTGGCACAGTAGTTGGAAATACCTATGGTATCTTGTAGAGATGACCCACCATAGTAACAATGAGACTATGAGGTCGAGAATCATAGATAACATGGCGCTTCAACATATATGACTGGCCCAAGAGAACATCAAAGACAGTCAGTGTGGAAACATTACATAATACCTCATCCTTGAAGGGAAGGATGTCGTATTAAAATTGATACTGTTCGCTGACACGAAGATGTGTCCCCGGCGAAGCCACCCAATGTTGTATGGATATGGGTGTAGTGTTGTCGACAATCCCAACTATTTGAAAACATTTTCTAAGATGAGGTTCTTCTGGATTCCTCTATCAACAAAAACATGTAGCAGGGTCCCTTTCACCCACATCTGTGAATGAAAGAGGTGCTCCCCCACTTCAAGATCTCTTGGTTCTTCTAGTTGAATTGTTATGGTCATGACAATAGAAGTCGGGACTACATCAATGATATGTCTTCTCCTATTATTTTCTGAATCATATTCTGAATTGGGGTTTGGCTCATTTTATTTAATCTCGTCCACCAATGATTTTTTTGAGCAACATTCATCAGTTTTGTGCCAGGGGATTTTGTGTAAATCATACCACTTTCGAGTGTCCTTCTCTGTCTTCCCTTGACCCTTATTTTTCTGTGGCTTAGACTGGTTTTTGGGAGGCTGTTTGTTACGGTTTTCTTTATCATACTTTGGTTGTTGTGAATTTGCATACATGAACTCCTATTTGTTCTGGTTCCTAAATTTCTACTCAATTTTGACAACATATTGATAGGAAACTAATAGTAATGAGATATCCAGGAAAACAATTTTGGTTAGAATGTACCTATGCAGAGCCTCGCAATATTTCAGAACTAGATGCCATTCAAAGTATTTGATACCCAACTTGGTGTGCAAGGTATAGAAATTATTTTTGAACTATGACACTGTTTGGACCCTCTCTTGCCACGGTGTGGTCCATCTCATGTATTGGTCATCATAGTTACCAACAAGGTAATATTGTTCCATGACCGCATCCACAAAAAAATCCCAGGTGGGATTGACCCCATATATTCTAGAATCCTCTATGGAATGTTTCTCCTAGTAAGTTTCCCACCAATGTTTGACATGGGGAAGAGACTTAAGGAGTGAAAATGTGATATTTTTCATGTTGGAGAAATTGTGAATAGAGAAATAACCTTCTCGTAGATTTAACCATTTTTCTATGGCATATGCATCTATCTGTCCTTCAAATATGGGAATATCAAAATTAAATTGTACCTTGAGAGGTGAGGTGCCTCTAAAGTGGTCGCTTGATGAAGATGCACATATTATTATCGGAACGCGTTGAAGGATGTGGGAAAAATTCTCCAACATTTCGTTCCTATGTTGCGTGAGAGCTTGGTCAAGCAACATATTAATAGAATCTTATGCTTCATCATTTTTATTTTCTTCCTCCATGGAGGGTTTCTTTGGCATGCGAGAGCAATGGTCCTCAAGAGAGACAAGATAAATACCCAACTTGTTATACTTAGACCTTGTCGGGGATATGCACTCAAAAACGACCAAGAGAAGCCTACTCTGATACCACTGATCCAGATTATTTTCGGCACAAAATGAGAGCGGAGATATAATAAATAAATGTAGAGAGATATATCAAATATCCAATAATATAACATAGATTTATCATAGGTATAACCATAAATACAAAGATATGATATACGCAATTTCTATTAATGAGCGACATATACAAAATTGTATAAATACAGAGTGAAAGACTAACTAGAATGGCGGTATCTTATCTCTAAGAAGAGATGTGAAGACTAAACACATTTGAAAGAAGATGATTTTACAATGAGGCTCCAAACGAATTTTCATCATAAAGAAAATAAAAAACCCTAACCTCAGAAGATGAAAAACCAATAGTTTTGTGGACCCTGTTTTGGGTAGTTTGGTGTATCAACTTCTATGGGGCGTAAATTTGGCATATTATCCCCGTTTGGGGCCCATGATAGATTGTTGGAAAGGTATCAATAAGGAGATTCATTTTGATGGATCAATAAGAGACTTTGGCTATAATTAAGGTGAATTATCATGAAAATACTTCATTTAGGCCCAAGAAGTTTAGGAACCAAAAAACTGCTAAAAATAGTAAATTGTGTGAAGATTGTTTTGAGCCACTTGGAATAGGTGGGTGGCCACCAATATCCACCTGTATCAAAGGGTGGGTAGTAATGGTATTGCATTAGGTGGGTGAAGAAGGTTCCTTAATTATAGTAGAATAGGGAAAAGTTTTGTAGCATGGCCCTAGGCATCATAGAGAGAATAAGGTGGAGGGACATGAGGACTGTCTTGGTTTCTCCCCCTCACTTTCTTATTCCCCCCCATATACTTTTTGGGTTATGGTTTTCGTTAGGTTGATATTTGGTTCAATGGTGTATATACCTATGCGAGGAAATGACTTAGACTCTAGTGTGAGTGATGGATGATATGTACCACATGGATATTCCCAAGGTAAGGCCCAAGAGGCTTAGTGTGGCCATCACTAGATGACCAATAACTCCTGATGGGGTAAAATAGGAAGGGGGTGTGAGTGATAGGATTGGGTTCTTCCTTGGTGGAAGGTGTCTTATCACACATATATGATGCTATTGATATAGATAGGGTGTTATATGGTGCCACCTCCATTGATGTCATCATACACACTTGATTTGAATCTATTAATGGAACCCGAGGTGGTTTTCCATGCTATGTTCTAAGTAACATGGAATATTTGAAGATACTAGGTCTAATTTCAATGTATGATGGGAGATTGTGACTTTCCCCTATGAGGGAAATAATTTTGTCTGTGTTAGATGTTGGTGAGGGTTCATAGTGCTTGAGTTGGTCTATGGTGATGGCATTCCCATTATGAGGGAATATCATCATACAAACAATTGATGACATGATAAATTGTATATGATACATGTATCTACATCCAAGGAGTACGTTTTAGTCTAATGGTGCATCTATGACCTCAATATATTTTAAGAAAAAATTTCTCGCTATCTCAGCGAAGATGTTTTGTTAAATCCCTTCAAGTTGGGATGGGTGGCCATCATATGCTTGAAGGGTGATGGAAGAAGGAGTGATCTCAAGGGAGCCTAACTTCTTTCATACATTAGTAGACATGATGCATGTATATGATCCCTCATCTATGGTGCATCAATGAGTAGTAATGTTTTTTATCATTAAAGGGATTTGGAAAGCCAAAAGGGAGGGGATACTAGGCTCCAAGTTATCCAAATCAAAATTTATGATCCTAGAATTATAAGGATTCAATACCCACAAAAACTAATAGAAAATATTTATGTTGAGAAGGATAGATCTATAGGACTTTTGGCACTAACATGGCCATAAGGGATTGGGACAAATAATCAATGATGTTATAACTATGGGTGGCCCTTACATGAGGGTTATGAATAGTATGTCATATATTTTTATTTGTTATCTGCGGTGTAGGTTCACGACTAGAGCATGGAAGCATCAAGGGGGCACTAACATGTGGTTGGTTGGTTAGGGGGCACTAACATGTGGTTGGTTGGTTTCCATTAGTTATAGGTAAGTCGAGGGGCATACCAAATTAGAATTTGTAGGATTAAATATGAATATCTATAGAGTTCATGTAGATATTTCAACAAGTAGAATATCTAGGTTGATAAGGACTCAAAGGTTGCTATTATCCTAACGATTAGGTGGAGTTATTGATTTCTTATTGGTTGGACACAACTCTTTATTGAGGGAAGGGGTTGAGTAAAATGACTAGTTGTGGTGGTGGAGGAAAGGGTTTTGGAGGGTTTGGTACCTATTTGGACATCATGTCCTTCATCCATTTGTATTTTTCAATTTGGGGTACTAATGAATATAATGACCAAACTCGCCACACAATGCATAAGGAAATATAGTCCTAAGATCATTTATCTTCCCTTTTTTGTATTGATTGTTGTTACTAGGATTGTGATTCTAGTTACCTGTGTTAGCGTTACCCCCAACATTGTTTTTTGGGTGAAGGGAATTTCCTCTTGGCCCCTATAATTTTTTTGTTTGTTCTTCCCTTTCTTATTTCTCTTATTCTCTTTGTTTGAGGGATCATATGCCTAGATTTGTTAAGCTAGTGAGGGTTGAACAAAGTTAATTCCAACATATTTTTGGGAAGGCGGTGGTTCAACTATAGTTTATGAGGGACCAGGGAATGGGCAGTAACACTTTATTTGTGAGGGGATACCATATTGGAAATGGATTGATTCCACCCTACATATTTAATGGTATAATAGGGAGATGGGTTCCCATATGGGTTGTTTATATGGCTTATGGAACCTATAAAATCGTCCATTGAATTGGATGCACTTGGATTTTCTCACTCAAATCAGAGGGGGGGTCCATCAAGGATGACTATGCATAAATACCCTAAATGGTTAGAGATTAGGTCAAAGTGTTGGGCTTTAAGGATGGCCTCATCTTCTATCTTCTATTTGAGGAATTATAATGGCCCACCTCTTTAGCAATCATGTGTAAGAGATATTTCAAGAACCAATCCAAGAGGATTTTATCCTTCACTTCAATTTTACACAAACTATGCCTTGAATGTAAATCGTGGATGTGATCCACCTACCATATGTGTGGAGGTGGTTTGTCTAAAGTCAATAATAATTTCCAAGCTAGTGTCATAACAAACATAGAATTGGAAAAATGTTAAGAATGCATTTTCTAAAGATGAAAAATTTCCATGTGATCCTATTACTTCATTAATATACCACTTGGTTAATGAATCAATTAGAGTTCGTTGGAATAATATAAGAGTTCGTTGGAATAATATAAGATGGACACGATCATTCATAATTTTATTTAATGAGAACCATAAATGAAATTTCATGATATTGTTGGTGGGTTTCTCATCCAAGTTTCCATCAAATATTGGAATATCTGAAGGGATCTTGCACTAGTACAAAATGAGAGATAAGTTACTAAAAAAATGGCTAATTTTTGGTGGCTAATTTTCGGTCTCTTATCACGCGACCAAAAATTTATAGTTTGTCTTGTGATCATTAATTTGGTCATTAATTTAGTCATCTATTTGGTCATATATTTGGTCATTAATTGGTCACAATTAATGATGAAATGAATGACCAAATATATGACCAAATTAATGACCACAAGACAAGCTATAAATGACCAAACTAAATATGACCACATTTTTGGTCGCTTGATAAGAGACTGAAAATTAACCACCAAAAATACCATTTGATCATTTATATGCGAACTTTATATTTTTGATCACTTATTTCTTACTTTTTGAACACTTATCTCTCATTTTTTTTAGCTTGAGAGATTAAAAATCCTTTCCACTTTACAACACTTAGTGTTTTCCCAGTTAGTATACAAGCAAACATTCGATAATACTACATTAAGCATCATTTAGCATTCACATGTATGTTCCTTCATGGTTCTGAAGCAACAATGTTGGAGCATGCACTAAGCATGCTCACTTGGTGCTGGTTTCCCTTGCTGATATGTTTGAGGGTTGTTCTAGAATTTTGCACATTTTCAATCTGCCATTGATAATTAGCCACATCCTAAGGACTCTAACTCAATACTTTACCATCTTGTTCCGTTGATTTTACTGAGCTTTCATCCCAACATTCTACAAAACCTCTTTACCTCTATATAAAATGATTTCTTTCCACCCTGTTTTTCACATATATAAGTTGCACGTATTAAATCGAGAAGCATTAGGGGAGATGCATTTCTGGCACATCTCATTCAAAAGGGATTGAGCTTCATACACTCTTTCGCCTTCACAAATATAGTTCATTAGCAATCTAAAGCTAAAGGCATAGGAAACACAACCCTTCTTCTCCGTGTATTAATGTAATAGTTTATAAAATTGTTGAATTCTTGTAACAAATATCACACTATTTTCACATACTTACAAAGATAAGATAATTAGATAAGTTAATTATACAATACAAATTATGATGATAATATATATATATATATATATATATATATATATGTATGGGCATGCTTTATAAAAGGGTTACAATCAAGAATTTTACCTCTTTTGAATGGTAACTAAACTAGTAAAAGTACAATATAATGCAATTACAAATTTAGAGAAAACATTGTGTACAATTCATGAATTCCAATTGTCGTTGAAATAAAGATGGATGTCTTTATTATAAATCTAGATTCCTGTTCTTCTTGAAAATAGAACATTTTGTGCATCCTCAAGTAGGTCAATACACTCTCGTGTTGATTCTAATATGAATTTAGAAAATGAATCAATAAGGAGAATTGGGAGAGAGAATACTCCAACAATTCAACCATTTCTCTGCTTACAGATGCTCATCATACAATACATTAGGCATGGCCAACAAACTAAATAGGGTGCAACGTTTCAACAATAGTTCTATTCATAAGAGAGGTTTTACCAAATTGGAAATCCATAGGCTGGAACATTCTATCCATGTAAATTACATCCTTTGTTTCAAAAAAAAATCAACTCCAACAATCTATTACGTCTGCATAATATTACTCGTATGAACTACTGAAAATACATATTCATTAATATTCTTATAGTAAAGATAAATCAGAAGACTAGAGCAGGTAGATGTTGCTTGCATATTATGATGTCTAACTCTTTTGATTTGTCTACAACATGCTAATACCTTGCGTTGATTACTGGATATGATTACGGTTCATGATTTGGAGCATTTTCTATAAAGGAGTCAATATTGCCTCCAAACACCAATGTTGTCAACAATCCAAAACATCAATACATAAGGTAGAAAGAATATATATATATATATATATATATATTACGCTATGTATTCTTGGCTATATACAAGCTGCCACAACTCTTCGAAAACATACCAGGTGAGACCGTAACCCCGCACATAGTTACAATACCCTTCCCTATGGTAGGGGTTAATGATAAGTAATCGAACATAATGCAATGAAAATGATTGCATTGAATGCATGGAAGTTCAAAACTTCACCCACAATGATGACAATAATGAGGGAAAACATCAATATGTTTTTCCAGTAGTAAGTGAATAAAGAATAAAATAGAGACATTGATATGCAAGGAGGAATTAACATGTTCCACACATGCACAATACAAATGAAAATAAGAATTGGTACGTTCATACATTCCTATCCAGAATCACAGGTCTGTTGCCCCATTAATGTGTTTTTCACTTGCCAGGAAATAATCCCTTTTAAATTAAATATAAAAAACAATCAACAAACAAAAATATCCAACCTCATAGGTTCATTTTCATTTGTCAATAGAATACTCCATTCAATATTAGACCATATATGCATTTTTTTTATCATGATTACATTCTACAACTCTTGTGCCTATATTTACATCATAAATTTAACAATTACCTGAAATTCTGATGCTTAATTATTATTGATTTGCCTACTAAATGTGCTCATAATTACCAATTGTACAGATTCTTCCGTTATTCTGAGTATGGTGGGTTCCATTCCCAATTCACAAATAAAGAAAGGTTAGATGCATAGCTGTAAGGAAGTCCTGTATACTTGCATTTGAAGTTATGATTGATTTGCTCATGGGTTTTCTTTCGTAACTTGAGTAACAATCCGTTAATTTCTTCAACAACCCATCATAGTAGTAATTTGCGATACTTAATTCGACCTATAAAACAAAATTATATCACGAAATGCATAGCTATTATAAAGTCTCTTAATCTACAGCCACTACACACAGTCTGCTCAAAATCCCTGACATTATAAACCTTAACCATAGTCTGGATTATATATCAGAACGTGTTTTTTAAATATACCCATGGCTCGATTAAATTCTAGGCTAAATCTATAACAGAAAAGAGAAAATTATGTGCAACAGAAATCTAAATGTGAACAAAAAATTAGAATAAGAAAATAACATATTCATAATTTTCCAGACCTGTGTAGGGTTTCGCCAGATCTCCAGTGTCTTGGTTCTCTCCTCCGTCAAATTTCGAATGCTACCCGATTTTACTCCCAACCTCTTTCAGGGAAACTTCTTCCCTTTTTTGCATAGCTGCTGAATGAGCACTTGCTTGTAGAAAACTGATCAGAGTAACTGAACTATGTAAAAAATCAGTGGATCACAATGTATGAAAGAGTATCAAGGCCTCCTCGGCATATTCATTCTGAGCATAACCCAACAATCAATGCTTTATGCGCAGGTATTTCATCAAACCGAGTTCACACATATTCTATCTGCTCATTACGGATATATTCTACGATCATTTCATTCATTGCATCCATGTCTCGTGTAGACATTTTATCAAAGGATTGGTGAGCATACACTGCACTTACACATTTCGCATACATATTAGTAAGAGCAATCCCCATGACTTCCATTACTAATGTCACAGGTAAAATGGAGCTAAAACCATGTTGGAAACAACAAGAAAAACTATCTGAACCAATGCTTCTTCTCCTTGTAGTATCAATCCGATTCACAACAAAAACCAACAGTTAATCATGACCAATATTAAATATGAATAGGGTTCGTGGCTGTCATCTGAATTTGCAACAAACAATAGACGTTGAAGCATGCCCAGAAACTCAAAACAATGTAATCATCGCATCACTAATACCCTGCTGGGAGAGTTGCATTGTTTGTGAATCGTACAGACTCTACTTAGTGTTAGAAAGGATTAACTAAAAATTCACTTTGATATTTGATCGTGGTTCCGATTGTTGATTTTTCAATAAGCTAGGCTTAAGCATGAAGTTCATTCCATTTTTAGCATTTTACTTAAACCATAAACAATTTGTAGCAGCAACCAAGATCACAAGAAGAAACACCATTCACCAGTACAAAAGAAGTATCCTGGGAAACCCTTCTCAACAAGGGAAGAAAACCTAGTCAATCATTTGCTATATTCTCCAAGAGAAAGATCTCCACCACCATAACAGACTATAACACAAAACGGTGCTCACAAGCCCTAGAAGACTAGTGCCCAAGAGAGGTGCGTACCTCTTCCAAGAAGTAAGTACTTGCTGAAATTTCCAAACTCACACTTGTGATAAGATTCCTCAATGGAGAATTTACCTTTACTTATATTAGACTAAACCTATCAACAGTGGTGTCTATTGGCACAATAGGGCTGACCTTAGTAACTCACAATATAATTATTAATTACCATATTAATTATCTTTTACATTAATTACTTTTTGCATTAAGGTGGGGCCGACCTGTACCCTTTACATTACAAATAGGGTTATAGGTAAGTCTGACTCTTGAACAATATAGCAAGGGATTTCATACACCCACTAGTGCTCGTCCACTAGGGGTACATCCATTTGTGCTCAACCACAGGGATGTCCATATCTCTATCTTAGTGCGTCTCACAGGAGAACCACACTCACTAGTGCTCAGTCACTAGGATCACTTTCACCTGTACTCATCCAAGGCACATCCAACTCAACAGATCTTCTTTCTCACTGCATTACATAGGAGAGTCATCTGGAGTTCATCATCACAACTCTCTACTCAAAGGAGGTTAATACATCATTTCATCTCTGTCCCAGAACGATGCACCTAGCTCATGGGATTTCACATGTTCAACTCTGCTCAGCCACAAGCACATCCAACTCAAAAGATCTTCTTTCTCACTGCGTTACACAAGAGAATCATTTGGAGTATCATCTCAACTCTCTGGAAGGAGGAGGCCAGCACAACGTTCCAGTTCTGTCTCAGATAGGAACCACGCACCCAAATCAGGGGCTCTCTCTCAGGTCCGTGTCCTGAAGGATGTCTTACGCAACTGTAATCATAAAAACTCTCTCGCAGCTATGGAGGCATTCTCCAACAGGCCAAATCTCTCAAGGAAATACTCAAACTTCGTCTTGGCAAGCGGTTTGGTGAAGATATTTGTGATTTTCTCATGGTTAGTAAGATACTACAGATGTACTGTCTTCCTATGAACCATGTCTCTCATATAGTGATATTTTATCTCGATCTGTTTCGATCTATCATGAAACACAAGGTTCTTAGAGAGCTTGACACAACTCTAGTTATCACAATGAATAGGTGTAGGATCCATGTCATGATCGAACAAATCAGTTAAAAGTTTGGGAAGACACACAACTTCTCGGACTGCTATGCTCAATGCAATGTACTCTGCATCTGTGGTACTCAATGCCACAGAGCTCTGTTTTCTTCTACATAAGGAAACCATGGCAGACCCCAAAGTAAAGAAACAACTAGATGTGCTTTTCCTATCCATTATGCTCCCTGCCCAATCTGCATCAGCATATCCCTGCAGGCTCAATTCTACAGTAGAGGCATATATTAGGCCATAACCAATTGTGCCTCGTAGGTATCTTAATACATGTTTTTCTACTATACATTGATTCTATCTCGGTTAGCTCATAAACTGGCTAAGAACATTCACTGCATAACATATATATGGTTTGGTGTTAACCAAATACATTAGTGATCCAGTCAACGGTTTGTACAAGTGTGGATCAATCTCTCCTGAATCAATATCATTCATCTTCTTCAACTCCATCACCATTAGTGTAGGCATGGATTTGCATTCTGTCATACAGAACTTTTTCAATATCTCCACAGTATATTTTCCTTGACTCGGGATAATCTCATATGTCCTCTGCCATACTTATAGTCCCAAGAAGTAATGCATCAAGCCTAAATCCTTCATCTCAAATTTAGCAGTCAATGCTTGTTTTCATTCAACAATGAGTCTCTTTGAACCGGTGAGGAAAAGTTCATCCACATATAGGACCAAGATCAAGCACTCATTGCCATCAATGTGATATTATAGGTTTGGTTCAGCAACACTTTTGCTGAAACCCAAACTCATCAGGAATCCATCCATTTTATTATACCAAGCACGTGATGCTTTCTTTAGTCTATACAGGGCTTTCTTCAACCTGCATACATGATATATTTCGTTGTGTTTAACGAATCATTTTGGATGCTCGATATAAACTTCTTCCTAAATTTCACCATTGAGAAAGGTCAGCTTTACATCCATCTGATGTAGTTTCCAACCCATGGAAGAATCTAGTGCAGTGATAGAATGGATGGAAGTGTATCAGGCTACTGGAGAAAAATTCTCATCTTAGTCAACTCCCTCTACTTGCGAGAACCCTCTCGCTACAAATCTTTCTTTGTATTTCTCGATGCTTCCATCAGCTGCATGTTTGATTTTATAAATCCATTTGGAAGTCACTACAGACTTTCTCTCTGGTCTTGGAACAATATCCCATACATCATTTTTCAATATAGACTAATATTCTTCTATCATGGCTTATTGTCATCCTTGTTCACCTGAAGCTATTCCATGACAAGATGGCTCGGAGTCAATGTTGTGGGTCATGGCTGAAAGGTAGCTTGAGAATATATTTGGTCTCTTTCTCTCTCTGGTTGTTCCTTGAGGGGCTTTATGTCCCTCTGCTTCCTGTAGAGTTTGTCAGGGCCAAGCATGCCTTTTATGTCCAACTGTAATATCTCTGGGCATTATTGAGGAAAATCTATGAATTATCTTACTCAAGCATTTTCGAATCTTGCTTGGCTAAGACAAGATAGCCGAGAATATTACCCTATGTTTCTAGCCTCAAAAAAGTGTTTCCCAACCCACAAGTATTAGTTACAAGGGCTTAGGCTGATTTTTTTAAATAAAAGATTGATGTAAAATTCAACATTTTTATATAATTTTATGAATATAACAGATTGCAAAAGTAAATGTGGAGACAAAAGAAAAAATACCAAGTCACATATTAACATAGATGAGACAGAATAGCAATCTCTTTATTTCATTCCAAAAGATCAAAAGTGTCTTTCTCTTTACAAAACCCCGTGGGGGGTATGGACCAAAGTCAAACTTAGATATCCCCGATGAAAACCATACAAAAGGAATCTGACAAGAAGTAAAAATGAACTTTAAAATATGGATCAACTTGCCACTGACTGCTCCCTACTTGAGTCTACACAATATCCTTTATCAATGATGAAACTCAATTCATAAACATACAAGTCTACAGAGACTATCAAAGATAGATCAACACCTCTAAATCAAGCATCTGAGTGATATGGTTAAGATTTGAACCTTGTTGTCTACAATAGGACCCTGTTGCCATAAAAGAGAATTAGGCTTTTAGTGAATTGAAGAATGAATGAAAACTGAACTATCTCAATAAAACTCAAGAGAAAACCTTAGTATGTTTTCTCCTTCTATTCTCCTTTTGTTCTTCCTTCTCATTTGGATTTTATGCATTCCAAATTAGTGGAAGTAGTTCAACTACCTCATTTAGTTAAGTTAACTAAAACTAAACTAACTTTTAGTTTAGGGGAAGAATTAATATAATAATAATAATAATAATAATAATAATAATAAGGGTCTTTTAATAAATAATAAATAGTAGGTGGGACCCCTTGTGACTCCCTTTAATTTCTTAACAAAAATAAACATAACTAATCAATCAATCAAACACATCCATCCTTGTGGCTCCCATAATCATTCTCATCAATTTGAAAATTAAATATCAATGATATTTCAAATTATATCCAAACATACAATATCCAAAATATACAAAATTAGTTTGTTGTCCAAAACCTTCAATAAAACATAATCAAAAACAGTATTTGCCACTTTGAGAGACAATTTTTCCTTTGTTGTTGTTATCTCCTTTTGACTTCCCTAAATTAGCCTTAGGTTGTGTACAACCTTGAGACTTGATCTCACTGATGACATGAGAACAATCATCTCTCAAGTGCATATGGGATGATACAGATTTGGTTGAATCACTTGAGGGAGAGGAGGGGGCAACAACAACTTTTCCTTTATCATGCATGTGGTAGGCTTCGGTTTTGAGTCTTTTTCTTGCATGGGAGGACTGTAGAGGTGAGTGTGCAGGGGAAATCTGGACATCTGGGTTAACAGGTGGAGGAGGACCAGGTAGAGACAAATTTGGCCTGCCACAATGTTGGGAGACCGATGGGTTAGCAATTTCCTACCATTCGTCATTCTCGAGAACTTCATATTGCAATGAAACATGAGGGGAACAGGGATACTAGGGACATGTTGGGGTTGGAAGGGAGGCCTCTCTAGTCTAGGTTGGACTACCCCTTATCCAATCAAATTGAAAAATCCATCTTGAAAGAACTGGTTTAACTCTTCAGGATCTGCATCGAAATGTATTGAGAATCCAGGCCTTCTAGGCCCTCTATTCCAATTTCTTCTGCCCCTATTATTTCGGCCATGACTTCCTCTGTTGAAGAAGCACATCTTGTATGCAAAAATTATTAGTAACTAGCTTCTTAAATAGATCATACATGACATTCTCTTAATATGAAACAAATTTTGGCTCAGGAATCACATCAAACCCATGCAATCCAATCCATAGAATTTATTTCATAATTGTTAATGAGTAGGGGGTGAATTAGGGTTCAGGGATATCTCATGGGATTGTATTGAGTGAAAAAGTGAGAAAATAAAATGGAGTAAGAAAATGATTATCGTTAAACAATTCATTAAACAATTGACTGTGAAACAATAACCAAAACATATTAGTTGTCATCTATCTCTGTGTTATTTCTTAATTGTTGTCATACAAAGATTTAATTTAATTTTAGTGAACAGAGAGGGGAAAATGAATTCGAGATCATTAGGGGATTTGTAATGAGTCAAAAAGTGAGAAAATGAAGGGTAATTAGATGGATATTGTTCATAAAATAAATTAAATCAATCAACTATCATAACTTTGTTTCAAATTTAATCCAAAAAGAATCCACTTTCAAGACCAAAACATTCATTGTTCCTCAATTGTATGCAAACTGCTTGATGTCTCAATAATAATTAAATTTCCAAGAAATCCTTAATTTATAACAGTCTGTGCATTATAACTTATGTAAACTTTTTCCATTCAACAATACTGTATATTATAACGTTGATCTCTTCCTTTTAAAATAAATAAAACATGCACACCAATTCTTGTTATAATATGCCCAACATTTATTCCTGATAATCAATAATGCACCACGATAAACAATCAATAGTCATTGTCCTCTAATCAACAATTGGGCCCAATTTAGTATACACAGGTGTCTTTTAAATCACAAATAGACTTAAGAGGATACACGAGGGACCAATCATAACACAAAGTCTTCAATCACATAATCGATACAATAGTGAATCGACAACAACAACCAACTCAAAACCAAATGGAACCCCGAGCTTTCTTTTTGTGTGCATAAACATATGTAAACTTATTTTAAAAACAAATGATAGTCTTCACGATGATTCCCATAGAACCATATCATATATAAAGTGAACAGAACTAAATCGACACATAGACACCCATTTTAACTTGCCATAACCCTAATCAGGCTTGGTAAAACTCACACAGGTGTCTTCTTATGCAATAAAAAACATGATGGATTAAACACAATGATCGAGACCATAATTGAATAGAAAGATAGTTGTCGGATGTAGGCAACTACTCAATTTCTTTCTTATTTGTTCAAACAAATTCATCACCAAAGGACCTCACAGTAATTCAACCAAAAGGATGGGTTTATAAATGAGGGAGCACGTGCCTTAAAACTCCCACAATCATTAAACTGATAACCCAAATCTTGACAAACCCGATGGTGCCCGAGGAGGTAGAGAGAAGTCAGAGTCCAAGTCGAGTTCTTTCAAAAATGAAATGCAGAGAGGAAACACAAGCCTTTTTTTTTCATTTTAAACAAAAACACAGAGAGTTGACGGTCTTCCATATACTCATATACATTTTACCATTGATTAGCAACCACGTGCCTCAATACAATTTTGAAAACAAAAAAGCAGTGAGCCACAGAGTCCTTCGACTTATTAATCCAAGCCCTTGACAGAACCATGAGTGAATACCCGAGTGGAGGATAAGGAAATTTGATTTTAAACAACCCAGTCCCACGTATGTGTCTCTAACACTTTTTCCAGAGAAGAGACAAGGGTTAATTCAAACAGTGATGGGAACTCAAAAAACACAGAGAGATAATGTTTCTTTCCAACACCCAGGAGGTGGAACAACCTTTGAAAACAATTGACAGTGAGGTGACATACAATCATAATTATAGAAGGAATGAGAGTAGTGGTGTGTGGAAGCCCTTAGAAACTCAGATCCATTTAACACAAACACATACCTTTATTAATATTCGGGGCCAACCAAGACTGAACTTTTGGAAAGCTTTCAGCGAAAAGACAGTAAGGAACGAGCATCAACAAAAGTTCGAGGTTAGATAAAAAGAAACATACTAACTTTTGACAGTCGCTCTACAACCAGATAAAGAGTACGGCAATGACCAAGAGAGAAATAAGTTGACAGTCACTGAAATACAACATGTGATAAAAACCCTTCAACCATAAAACGCAGAGCTTCATTGCACCACTATCACCATTATTTCATAGAGAACCATCATAAAAAAACAACACTGACTGAGAAAATAACCAATGCACAACCTTTATATTCATTAATACACATTACTCTTCTTACAATCATCAACATTTCGTAGTCATCACAAAAATACACAACACCATATTTACACACAGTCGAAAAACTCAAGAAAACATAGAATCCATGCATTCTTGAGCCACCATTTGATTCATAGCACGTAGAATCCATAATGGATGGAGAGAAAAGACCCATACCTATGAGAAGATCGCTTAAATGATGAGTTGGCCGAGATTTCCCTTCCAAAACCTGAAAACGAGGAGCTTCCACAACCAGTAGAGAAACAATGCAACAATCCTAGGGTGACAGGTGGTAGGGAGGTTTGGAGTGACTATTAGTAAATGCACGTCACTTCCTCACCTGATCCCATTCAATTCATGTATGAGCCAACCCACTAACGTAACATTCACCACTAACATCAAACCATATCCAATGCCAAAATTCAATGCCATATCCATCGTAAGATCCAATACCATATCAAATGCATAGTGCACCACCCGAGATATCTCATATCTCTACGTTAACCTTTTCCATAACTTCACACAATGATCACATATCAACATTGATATATGCGCCTCCTTTCAATCTTTTAATCAAAATTGCATATTCCTTTAACCAAAGCATAGTATAATAGTTAGGAGTAACACTTGTATCCATTAATTATTTCATTCAAAGTTTGCATGTAGTCTTTATCATGACTTTAGGATTAATACATATTTCCTTTCCTTCTTCTATAACTCTAGAATCTTTTCATAGCTTTTTTTCTTTGTTTTGATCAATATCCGATTTAATTATCCCTTACATATATGTGGCTAAGTAATCAATATATCAATTAATAACAAGGTTATAACATAGCACCTGTAAACAACATGATCCTCGTACCCATGGAAGTTGTTCTGTGTCGCAAGTGATTACCAACGAAATTCAACAATAATGCATTAACCACTCATTATCACGCCAAATGAAACCAAGACTGCATCATAAAAAATGTTGGACTGTGTAGGTAACATCTTACAACAACAAAATATGTGTAATATGTCTATCCTTGTGCCTCTACTCTACAAGGGGGTCCAACCTACTAGTATTATATTATTATCATAATTAAATAATAACGCTTTTAGCAATACTTTGCGGGCGAAATTCATCATTGTGATTTTAATCGTCAACAAACTGGAGACTCCACAGGGAAATATGTTTCCAACAAATTAAGAACTCATAATGTCTAGTTTTGCAGACCATGTAACATCAGATCTAGAAGATATAAATATGAATGATTATGCAACAGGGAGAAGTGAATGGATTTAAGAGAAAAATGACTGGGAATTTGGGAATAACTCATGGAAAGTGATAAGTATGAGGGGGTTTATCCCTGTAAACATAACCATTCAACTAAAAAGTGTTATTGACTTCAAGGAAAAAAAAAATCTGAACTGCTCTTTTGAATCTTGAATGGATAGAAGAAAAGGAGAGTAGAAGAGGGATAAAACCAACTATCTTCTAAAAAAATAGTGGAAACATATAATAATTTCAATGATGCTTTTAAGAAGAACATCATGACAATAGTGTAACTTGATTTTTATTTATTAACAATACTTTGCAGAAGCGTCGATGTGGAAAAACTGATCCAACATTTTATTTTGACAATAAAAGAAGTCAAAAAGAACAAAATAGCAAGAAATGACATAGCAGAAATGAAACAACAGAATTAAAAAAAAATAGAATGAAATGACATAAATGAAAAAAACAGAAATGTAAAATCGAAGAAATTAAAACTAATATAATACATAAAACATTCCACACAGCATTAAAACTTTTAAGCTGGTTCCACATAGTGTTTTAAGTTGGAATTATTATTGTTGTAGGAAGACAATCGCTCTTGTAATTCCTTTAGGATGTAAGAAATTGCGCCCAAGACAAAAGTGATCTTAAAAGGGCCCAACTACATTTTTGGAACTTCGAATGGCTTCCTCTATCAGCATGATTTGAATCCCACAACAATACCTTCTTATTAACTTTAAATTTGACAGCCTTGACACATTTATTGAAATATGTTTTAACAGTCTGTTGTCTTCTCTTTATATTATCCAAGGCAAACGTCCTTTGCTCCTCTAAAGCCAAAAGTGCATTCATTCTTTGAGAAATATTAGAAGAGTTTAACTATTCAACCTATAGCATTAACCTTAAGGAGGAAAGTTACAGCTCAGTAGGTAGAATGGATTCTTGACCATAAACAAGATGGAAAGGAGTGCAATGAGTTCTCACCTTGGTGGTAGTGCGATCTGGCCAAAGGCCGTAAGTGAGGAGGGTGTGTCATTGACGAGGCTTATCTTCAATGATCCTCTTGATAATTCTTACCATATTCTTATTGGTAGACTCGGCTTGCTCATTACCTTGGGGATAATAAGATGATGAGGTAAAATGTTTAACCCCCAACTTAGCTAAAATTTGGGCCAGCTTAGCAGAAACAAAAACGTGATCATTGTCTGTAATAATCTCTAAAGGAAGACCAAATCTGGAAAAAATATTAGTTTCAAGAAAAGAAATCACCTGATCATCTTGCGAATTCTTAAGCGGGACAACTTCAGTCCATTTCGTAAAATAGTCTGTGGCTGTCAAGATAAAAACTTGCCCTACTGAAGACAGAGGATTAATAGGACCAATGAATTCCAAACCCCATTTGGAAAAAATAAATTCAAGTAGGACAGGTTGTAAAGGCATGGATGAAAGGAGTTCTTTGCCAACAAACTTCTCGCACTTGTCACAAGATCTTGAAAAAACATAAGAGTCACGAAAGATTGAAGGCCAATAGTACCCTTTCCTAATAATCTTAAAAGAAGTGGTTTTAGCATAAATGTGACCTCCAACATGAATAATAGAATTTGAAGAACCATGACTCTCTTGTAACAATTTTTTTGCTTCCACATTGTTCACACAACAAAGTAACATATCATCGACAGATCTCCTAAAAAATAAGTCTCCTATAAGGACATATCTATCTGATTCGAGACAAAGCCTTTTTCTTTGATGGGTATCTAAGTTATCTTGACCTCTTTGATTTTTCAAGTAATAAACCATATCTTATACCAAGGATGTTCAAACATACGAAGGATTTGATTGTCAATGTAAAACAGTGTTGATAGAGAGCTATCTTTCTCATCAATTTCTTCAATAGTTTCATCATGCTGATCTAAGTGAAGGGATAAGTCATGTCCCTTGATGGTGTTAGAAGTCATGATAGTTAAATCATGCTCCTGGATCTTGGAAAGACAATGTGAAAGCTTCCCTAAAATATAAGTTTGTGATAGAAAAAAATTGACAGCAGGTAAAGGGAATTTTACCAGCGTATACTTACCTAAGATGAAGTGGCGAAACTTTTCAACAACTTTAACAAGAAAAAAAGCATGATTTTCAATAAAAGAATATTTAAAACCATCATCTGACAAAATTTGACTCATGTAAGCCACTGGTTTTTCATTACCTTGGTCATCACATTGCACGAGGATAGCAGAAACGGCTTCCTCTCTGGAATTAGTATATATCATAAATTCTTTCTCAAAATATGGCTTTGCCAAAACCGGTGTAGAACTGATTTCTTTCTTGATACCTACAAAAGAATTTTCGACATCATCTGTCTAATAAAAGGAGCGATATTGCTTTATAATATTATGAATTGGTTTTACCATTACAACAAAATGAGGAACAAACCTACGTACAAAGTTGATAACACCCATAAAAGCTTGAACCTCCTTCTTGGAAGTAGGAGCAGGAAGATTTACGATAGCAACAATCCTTTCAGGATCTATGCTTATTCCTGAATCAAAGACAATATTTCCAAGGAGCTTTCCCTTGGTAACATAGAAAATAGACTTAGAAGGATTTAGAGAAATTCCAAATTTCCTGCATCGCATGAGAACCTTTTGAAGATGACCAAAATGATCTGATCAATTTTTAGAATACACAGTTAAGTCATCAAGATAAATCAGAATAATTTTGTTGATCAAATCATCAAAAGCTATTTTCATAACTCTTTGGAAAGTGGCACCTGCATTAGACAAGACAAAAGGAATATGTTCATAATCAAAAGTGCCCCAGCGAGCAATAAAAGTGGTTTCGTATTTATTTGTCCTTTTTACCTTGATTTGATTGTAACCAGAAAAACAGTCAAGTAATGACATCATATGTGACCCTACAACTTGCTGCAAAATCATTTCCATATTAGGGAGAGGAAAGTGATCTTTTATAATATCCCTATTCAATGCGCGAAAATCCATGCATAATCTGATCTGACCAGTTGTTTTCCAAATGACAATCAAATTGGAAACCCACTCAGAATACTTAACCGTGAAAATGATCCAAGCCTTCAAGAGTTTTTCCAACTCCTTTCGAATAGTTTCTTCCAGCGCAGGGTTAATGGTTCTTTGTTTTTTCCTAACTGGTTTTATGCCCTCCTTGATATGAATAGCATGATGTATAAGAGAGGGATCAAAACCATGAAGATCCTCATATGACCAAGTAAAAACACCTTGAAATTCACCAAGTAGCTTACGAACTTCAATTTTTCTTCATCAGAATATTGGGCACCTATTTTAACATTCTTTGTAGACTCCGGTGTTCCAATGTTCAAGGAAATGGTTTCACCCACTTTCCTTTTTGACTCCTCTTCTTTATGTTTTTATTTGTTTCCTACAACAATCAATGAAAATGAACTTTCTAGAGGAGTAAATCCTTTAGGAATTTTGTTATCTTCCATTGATATAATTTCCTTAGGCCTATAAGGTTCATTTTGGATGAAAGAACAAATGCTCTCATCACTAGGGAAAACCTACCATGACTCTACATTGCTAGGGATGTGCGGATGATACATAGATTGAAAGGTACAATCAAGTCTTTGTGGCAAAATTTGTCGATTAGGAGAGTCTGCAAAAACAACTAACATGTTATCCATTGAGTTCAATTCCCTTTTAACATGAGTGATGTTGAAATATAGTAAATTCAAGATAAGTGCCCAAATAGTTTGGGTGTAACATTTCATTATTTTTTTTCTAGGAGAGTATATCTTATGTACAAGATTTATAACAAGTTTAGAATCCCCAAAAACTATAAGGTGACCACAACCTAGATTATAGGCATTTTCAACGCCTAGTAGTAACGCTTCAAATTCAGTGACATTGTTTGTGCAAGCAAACTCTAACCTATAGGAAAAGTTATGAACTTTACCCATGGGAGAGTATCAGATAATACAAGCTCAGTTTCCTTCATTGCAACATGAACCATCAAAGTGCATATGCAACATCCCATCCTCTAAGTCGATTTGTTCCAAGGTAGTGTTTTCCTCATCTCCAAAGATGGAATAAACTCCTAGGTCCTCTTCGATATAATTTATGTTAGGTTGTGGGACGCTTTCTATGTAAGGTGAAATTCTCCCCTCCCTTACTACTATGATGTTTTTACCATTACGAGGAATAGATAAATGTGTCTCGTCGACTGAGAGGTATCCACCTGTCAAAGATTTCCAATCTCTTCCTAATATGATCGAGTAATTACTCACTGGCATATTAATTACCTAAATATTAAGGGTGGTCCTTATTTCAGGATGCACGCACAAAACCAAGGTCACATCCTTGATTTCACCTATGGTCATTTGTTGTAAAATATTATAAGAGAGCATGCTTCTAACATTTTCATTTGTACAAGACAAGCCTAGATATTCCATAATAAGTTTTGACATTACACTTGGGCCCGAACCATCGTCAATGAGAAAACAATGGGTTATTTTGTCCATAATCTTTACAGAAATAAAAAAAAGGGGTTTTTTTTTACAGGGTGTCTAAAGTTATGTACACATACTTTATTTACAGATGAATCCTCTTCATCCACCTCTTCAAAGAGGTTGGCTACAATGGAATATTTTCCTTCCATGAAATTTTTCAAATGCTTCTATTGCTCAGGGACAGTAACCATATCTAGGAGGGTAGCATCTTCTTTAATGTTGGCCAACTGATTGTGATTGTTATATTTGGAAGAGGGAAGAGGGGAGGTAGTTCCTTGATTGTCAGGAGCTTTAGAAACATGAACAATAGAAGTTGGTGAAGATGATCTAGGGATGGAAGAAGTGCGAGGGAGATCATATTTACCTTTTGGAGCATATGATTTATTCCTAGTATTTATGATCATGACATCCTCTAGGTCTGCAAAGTCTAGGACAACAATGGTATTTTCATGTCTTTTACCAAATATTTTATCTCTAGCACTCTTCTTTACTTCACATGTACTTTCCTCATGGTGTTCCTCACAAAAGTTACACCAACTACAAGGCATGGTTTCTTTAGAATGAAAATTGTTTTCATTAGGATTTCTAAAGGGGGGTGCAGAAGAAGATGAAGCCCTAGGGGTAAGTGAAGGGAGATTTCCTTTCCGCTCATATGCTATCATTTGATTATTCATGTTTTGTACAAGATGTAAGAGGGTGGACATGTCTATTTGTTTAATTGAATCTCCCTTAGGAATACCTTTTCTTTCAAGTTGTTCTTCATACTCTAAACAAGAATGCAGAGCAGAACCAAGTTTATCAATGGCCTTTTACTCAATCCTATGATGGTAGGGGGAAGGTAATGCATTATAATAATGCATGAAAGTGGCTTGGTTATGAGGGAAAATGAGTTCATGAATTCGGTTTTATAATTTGGTGAAACACAAGTTGAGGGACTTGATAGTTTCACCATCCTTATAAGTGATGTTATTGTACTCCCATAATTTCTTGGTTGGGCTGTTGGATTTCCCATAAGTATATTTGAACCAATAGACTAACTCCTCCCAAGTAGAAATAATATTAGGAGGAAGGTCAAAGAAATTGGCCGCAACCTTCCCTTCAAGGGAATTCACAAATAAGAACATACAAGCGTCATTGTCATTGGCTCCTATGTTGTGACAGGCATTATAAAATTCCACCAAGTGTTCATTCGTAGTGACCGTGTTATTCCCTGAAAACCTAGGGAGATTCTCTTTGAATTTAGGAAGTGGAAAAGTAGCAGGTGCTAGGTTAAGAGGGGAGGAAACATGCCACAGAGTGGTTGTAGCATCTTCTTCAAACTAAAAAAACCCATACTTTTAATGAATTTGGCAGGGTTTATAGTAGATTGGACATGGACTTGGTGACTATATAAGCTACCAATCACTGACGAGGTTGAAGGTTGAGATGAAGAAGAATCTCCAGTTCCACTAGAGCCACCACTAGATGCCATATTGTGAACGATAGGTATGGGAGAGAAAGACGAGCTGGATGAATCAGACAAACTTCTCCTTAGAGTACTTTGTTGGGTTGACAAAACAACGCTTCTTCTTCCTATTTCAGCAATAAGATTAATTTCCGGTGATAAACCTCTTCTTCTCCTAGATATGTGAGGGTGTAATGACATGAAAATAAGATCAAAACTTAAGGAAAAACAAAGCTGTGGTTGATTCCTAGGTTGTCTTTTCCTAGCTTCCAAACGTTCTCGGACACTTATGTCTTGTTCAATTGTTTTCCGTGAGTGTTCTAGCTCAACCCAGGTATTAGTGGTCTCTAAGATGGTATTAAACAAGTTTATAGCAATGTTGGTCAGAATTTTAAGATCGATCTCAATATTGGGCTTCCTTGCAACAGGTATAGTCACGAAGAAAAGAAACAATCAAAGGATCAATATCAGAAATATAAATATATTCAATGATAATCAAGCATAAAATCAACCAGAGATATATGGAAGATCTCCCCAGTAAGGTTGCCAAATAAATGTTGAGGAAAATATATGAATTTATCTTTCTCAAGAATTTTTGAATCTCGCTTGGCTAAGAAAAGATAGCAGAGAATATTACCCTATGTTTATAGCCTCAAAAAAGTGTTTTCCAACCCATAAGTATTAGTTACAAGGTCTTAGGATGATTTTTTTAAATAAACGATTGCTGTAAAATTCAACATTTTTATATAATTTTCTAAATATAACATATTGCAAAAGTAAATGTTCAAACAAAAGAAAAAATACCAAGTCACATATTAACATAGATGAGACAAAATAGCAATCGTTTTATTTCATTCCAAAATATCAAATGTTTCTTTCTCTTTATAAAACCCTATGGGCGGTATGGACCAAAGTCAAACTTAGATATCCCCGATGAAAACCATACAAAAGGGCTCTGACAAGAAGTAAAAAATGAACTTTAAAATATGGATTAGCTTTCCACGGAGTGTTTCCCACTTGACTCTCCACAATATCATTTATCAATCATGAAACTCAATTCATAAGCAAACAAGTCTACACAGACTATCAAAGATAGATAAACACCTTTGAAACAAGCATCTGAGTGATATGGTTTAGCTTTGAACCTTGTTGTCTACAATAGGATCCTGTTGTCATAAAAGAGAATTAGGATTTTAATGAATTGAATAATGAATGAGAACTGAACTATCTCAATAAAACTCAAGAGAAAACCTTAGTATGCTTTCTCCTTCTATTCTCCTTTTGTTCTTCCTTCTCATTTGGCTTTTATGCATTCCAAATTAGTTGAAGTAGTTCAACTACCTCATTTAGTTAAGTTAACTAAAAATAAAATAACTTTTAGTTTAGGGGAATAATTAATATAATAATAATAATAAGGGTCTTTTAACAAATAATAACTAGTAGGTGGGACCCCTTATGACTCCCTTTAATTTATTAACAAAAATAAACATAACTAGTCAATCAATCAAACACATCCCTCCTTGTGGCTCCCATAATCATTCTCATAATTTGAAAATTAAATATCAATGATATTTCAAATTATATCCAAACATATAATATCCAAAATATCCAAAATTAGTTTGTTGTCCAAAACCTTCAGAAGTCAACTGTCTTCAATAAAACAATAATAAAACATAATAAAAAACCGTATTTTCCACTTTCAGAGGCAATTTTTCCTTTGTTTCTGCTATCCCCTTTTGACTTCCCTGAATTAGCCTTAGGCCATGTATAACATTGAGGCTTGATCTCACTGATGGCATGGGAAAAATCATCTCTCAAGTGCATATAGGATGATACAGATTTGGCTGAATCACTTGAGGGAGAGGAGGGGGAAGCAACAAATTTTCCTTTGTCATGCATGTGGTGGGCTTCGATTTTGAGTCTTTTGCTTGTGTGGGAGGACTATATAGGTGAGTGTGCAAGGGAAATATAAAAATTTGGGTTAACAAGTGGAGGAGGAGGAGGTAGAGACAAATTTGGCCAACCACGATGTTGGGAGACTGTTGGGTGAATAATCTCCTGCCATCTTTTATTTTAGGGAAATTCAAGTTGCAACGAAACATGAGGGGGCACATGGATACCCCTTGTCCAATCTAATTGAAAAATCCAACATGAAATAACTGGTTTAACTCGTGAGGATCTCCATCGAAATGTATTGAAAATATGGGCCTTCTAGGCCCTCTGTTCCAATTTCCTTTGCCCGTATTATTTCGGCGATGACTTCCTCTGCTGAAGAATATAATCATGTATGCAACAATTATTAGCAACTAGCTTCTTAAACAAACAATACATGACATTCTCTTAATATGAAACAAAGTTTGGCTCAACAATCACATCAGACCCATGCAATCCAATCCATAAAATTCATTTAATAATTGTCAATGAGCAGGGGGTGAATTGGGGTTCAGGGATATCTGAGGGGATTGTATTGAGTGAAAAAGTGAGAAAATGAAAGGGAGTAAGAAAACGATTATTTCTCAACAATTCATTAAACAATTGACTGTGCAACAATAACCAAAACATATCAGTTGTCATCTATCTCGGTGTTATTTCTTAATCACTATCTGTTAGCGACATTATTTGTCTTGGACTCAAAAAATACCCAGGTCTGCAGGTTACATGGGAAGTGCCCCAGCGCAACGCGGGAGAATATATTTTACGATCACAAGTCAAGCGAGCGGGAGAAGTTTTGATGTCAGCAGCTGAGATCCACCTACAAAACTGATCGACCTGCATCAAGATTTCGGGGCTGCCAAGTTGCCCGGGATTTAGCACAAAGGATAGTGCCAATAGTTCAAGGAAAATCTGGGTCGTCCGATCCAACTGAGATAGGTGGCAGTCAGTCGACGTATTGCGGATTGATGTTTCGGGAGACAAGGAGCCTCCCATTCTTTACTGCCGAAATCGTTGATCGACGAAACGCCGAAAGCACCTTTGGAGCCAGGCCCTCGGTCCTAGTGCCAGGTCACATCAAGCGAGCTTGTAAATGGGGGTAGCCCCCTTTTATAACAGAAAATACTAACTAGGTCGTTCATATGAAGGGCGCGCGGCGCACATCCGTGTCACGGTGACATTCAGGAGTTCAAGGGGTAAGCACACCTCGTCTTTGCACCTCCCGAAACCTCGAACCCCAAAATGTCGAAATCACTTTGGAAGATAGACGTAGAGTCACGGCCCGTGGTCACTTGAGAAAATAAAAAGGACTATACAAAAGGGAGGCCAAAGGCACCGAGTTAAGTTTCAGAAGGGGGCAGTGTGTTCTCCAGATGTCGGTTCGACGTAATCTAGATCTCGATACCTGCTGGGAATGAATGAAGAAGAGAGAGGGTGTTTGAAACCTCCCCTCACTCATTAATTGCAAAGTATGGGTGTCCCGGCCGAAAGCCTGCCCGAGATGGTCTTCTGTACTGGTTCTTTTCATGGAATCCACACCAAGTCCTCGACTCGCCAGGGAATCCTGCGCACGCTAATTCAGCATTTAAGGGCTCAGCTACCCTCTGGCGCGAGCCATGCAGAATTAAGGTGGCGTATGACAGAGGAGTGTAGTCCAGATATGATTGAAGAGACTCCTCGACCCGAAATTCCAGTAAGCCTCTGTTGGGAAAATGTTTGGGAGTATATATACTTAGTTTTGATACTTTTCAAGCTATCGATGGTAGAGCAAAGCTTCCAATTGTAATGTTTTAACAGGCACTCTAGTTCTCTGGTTATGCATCTGTATGTAAGATCTCTTGTTTAATGAAAGATAGTTTCCTTATTCCATCTAGTTTTCATCTCATACTGAGGGAGTTCATGATTGACTTATTCACATGAATTATTGCAGTCATGTTATGATAAAGGATTTATTGTGGCACTATTGTATTCTCTGGTTTTCTGCATTTGAATGTAAGAAGATCTCGCGTTTAAATGCATTCTCCTACAATCTGCTAGAAACCTGATGTTGACAACAGACCTTTGCATCTCTCTGGTACAAGTCTTCCCCCTACTAATCCTTACTACAACTCACTGTCTGGATTATATCTAAGACCTCACTTGCCCATGCATGCCTGGCCTAGTTTCGAAGTTGAAACTATATCATCCGAGTTTACTTCCATTCGATCACCCTTTTCATACACAAATCGTGACATAAACTGATGGGCGTCGGTCTTTGCTCCTACTGCAATCCTGGAGTGACTTCCGTCGCCAACATTTCTGGCGTCGTTGTCGGGGACGAAGTTGAAAATCTTCCCTGAGATTGAACAACATTGAGCTTCTGATTCTGAAGGTGCATCAGGCATCAGAGCCCTTGAAGATTGCTACTGTGCACCTGGCGACTCCATTGTGACGAATCCACTGTGGCGAACCTGTCGTGTCAATTATGGCTTTCAGAGGCAGACACATGCGGTCCCATCCACAACTGCCTCTAGCTACACCTGAGACTGATCGGGAGGTGGTCCTTGGAAAAGGAAAGGCCTCTGCAGGAGAAGTTATCGCCCCTAAACCAGGTAATCCACCATCTCCTTCTATAAGAGCTCCATTTTCTCCTCCTCAGTTTCCTAGCAGACCGCTTTCTGAAGTTTCCTATTTCCTGAATTTCGGGAGTGTTCCTGTTGAGGTTTCCCCCCCTAGTCTGGGATTAGAGGGAGAAATCCTTGTCACTCCCATTTCTCCTGAAGTTGTACCTTGGCATAGACCCA